>JAPWLS010002194.1:0-2500 GCA_028551675.1 Tineola bisselliella
CAATAAATAATAATAATTATTATTACTTTTTATTTTAAAAGCAATAATTTTTTTTACTATAGTTTCCAACTGACTATCATATATCAATATATCTATTGAAATGATCTCTGATACTTATTCAATAACTTAAATGTGAGCGAAGCCGCGGGTAAAAGCTAGTATACAATGAATAAAAAACGTAACCCAACATGCCTTCAATGTCTCCCACAACGCCCAGGATGCACCTGGACAGCCGAGCCGGCAGCAGCTCGGGGCAGTCCCTGTACACCGCGTGCTCGAATATCGCTTCCCAGTCCACCGAGCACAGCAGACCTGTATCGAAGCTGAACAGAATATTCTCCAGATGACGATCACCCATACCTGTGAGGATACGATTATAGTTTTAAACTCCCGGTTTAGTGACAGACATTAGGACTTATTTATTTAAGCAATGCAAGTGACTGTACTTGCATGAAATGAAATTAGTTTATCAGCATAGGCACTAAATCTTGCTCATCGTCAGACTCTACAATGGCTTCGGAAAGACCATAAGAAACTCATTCACTACTCACCCAAGATCCAGTGCCAAATTGTGATCACAGAGAGGCTGCTAACGAAATTGTTTTTCTTGTAAATAAATTCATGCACCGATTCGCTCTCCAAGGACATACTGTTCCTGAAACGTACAATTCAAAAAGTCAGCTATAACGACAATATGGTGTCAATAAGCTGCTAACATTGTACAAATTAGTCAATATAATTATTTATTTAAAAGAACTGATATAGATGTTTTTTCCTACACTAAGCCAAAATACAGTTGGCTTATCACGAATTTTAGTCTGGCTTTCGAACCGAGTTCGCTTCAAGCGATTTGTATGAAAATTTGAGCAGCAGCATCGCGTGCGGATTTGGAACTACAATATTTTAGATACTTTTTGTTAATTTTCGAACGTCTCGATCTTTCGTTCATTTGATAGATTGCTGGTGCTCGTTAGTCGTTAGTAAAAATTCATGATCCCGATTGCTAACGGATCCGTTTTACTTGTGACAGCTCGATTCGAAAGCCAGACTAAATTCGTGATAAGCCCACTGGAAACATCTCTATACTATCTTTAACCTAACTAGCTAAATTTTAATTTTGTTTTTTATTTTATAATTATTATCGTGTAACATCTAAATTATGTATTTTTGTAATTTTATTAGAAGTGTAGTATCTATCCCTTTATCACCTTGAGCATGCCGTCCTATCCTATAATTAAAATTTCATTTAGTTTATATAATAGTAGTAGGCGTTATAAATCCTAAATATATTAAAATTTCAATTTAGCTTATATAATAGTACTCCTGTAGGTAGGCGTTATAAATAAATAAATATCCTAGAGTCCTATTAACATTGACGAAACTAATATTTTAAAAATTCTAGCTTTTTTTTTTAAATTGAAATAACTTCAAAATATAATTCTTCATCTCATTAACACTGTTGTTAAGGCCATATTTCCACATATATACTATACTAGTTTTTACCCGCGGCTTCGCTCGCATTTAAGTCATTAAATAAATATCAGAGATCAATTCAATAGAAATGTGATTCCAAACAGCTATAGTCAATTGGAAATTATAGTAAAATATAATTTAATTTTTTTAATAAAAAGTATCCTATATGTTATTTGTAGTATCTCCAAAAATATGTGTGAAAACGTAACAAACCCACATTCACATTTATAATATTAGTAGGGATTAATACGGCCCGCTTAATATCCCGTTTTCATAATAGAATACCCGCGCCGCAACTGTCTCCCTATAAATTACCTACAACGTTAATAAAACCCGGCGATATCGTCTTACCTGAGCGAATTCGCTGGTATTTTCTCGCAAATATTTCGAAAATACGAGACAGCCGAATTCATCGGTTGCAATATTAATTTTTCATCACTCACTCGACTGCTGAATACATCTGCAAAAGATATGTGAAATAGTTACTATTATAAGTCAATATCAGTGATATATCTACACGAAAATATCACGGACATCCATTAGTACCCCAACCAGATTGATGAAAGCAAAGGTTGCCGGGATTCTTCTTGCCTGGAGCTATAGGGAAACAGAGAAGTTCATGAGACCCTGATGCCACACTACCCCCACAACCAAGTAAAACTTACAAAGACATTACAAAAATAAATAAATAAATTCACAATTATTTTTAGTAATAATGTTTATAATTAAAGGTTTTGTAATTGATGGGTCCCACGTGACAGGCAATGCCTAGTGTGGGACCATCGAAAATCATATATTAATATTATTCATAAATAGATAAATAAATATTGATTTATTCCACATGAAGCCAAAGAAGCTAAAATCTTTTTGCACTTGGAGCAGAAGACTGTAGCATCTGTATTTAATTATAATATACTAGCAGTTGCCCGCGACTACGTCTGCGTAATAATGAAGTTTTCACATGGATCCCAAACGTTTTTGAAAATATTCTATAGCCTATGTTCATCAGGGATAATGTAGGATTCTA
>JAPWLS010002194.1:7500-113163 GCA_028551675.1 Tineola bisselliella
GGTGTCGTTAAATAGAGAGAAAATTGAATTTTTTAAAGAACTATTATAACACATATGTATTTACTAATAAAGTATAAAGAACGTACACAGCTGCAGTTCTTATTGATTTCAGCAACTTAAAAAGTACCATTTATTGCTTAATAATTATGTATTGTTGTCGTTATTTAAGCTACGTTCACACTTGTCGGCTGTCGGATTCGGATTTTAATCGGATGTTCCAGTGGCAGAGTATTTTATATGAAACTATTCACACTTGGTCGACACCGATTGCGAGCCCTCTACGATCGGAAAAAAATCGTGTCGGATCTCGCTCGCTTATTAGTAAGCATGACGCTGATCACATTTGTCGGATGTCTGGGCCGATAAATCTCTCCCCGCTTCCCCTTGCCCCGCCCACCAATGCGTCAAGGCCGCAGATTACGCACACAAGATCGCAGCGCGCGAGCAGAGTTGTGTTTTGTTTTTAGCTTCAATCGGATCCGACTACCAACTAGTGTGAACAGAGGTACCGACATCCGATTAAAATCCGGACCCGACAGCCGACAAGTGTGAAAGTAGCTTTAGAGTGTGTATAAACCAAATTCAAATAGTTCGACGTTAAATCGAGTTTACTTTAAGCTATTAGTTATATTTTTAAGTTGAATCTCACCTTTATATCTCTCAAATAAGTCCAGATAATAATCTGCAATAACTGTGAACATATCGGCCATATCTTCCATCGTACTCTTTTCGACACCAGCATAATTTCTCAATTCCTCGACGTACGGTTTCATTTCGTCCTCTTTGATTACGTTCAAATCTAGTTTCAATTTCAGCATCATAATGTTCAATGACAACCTGTTGTTTGGTGTCAATTTTTCCGTATTTAATTTCACTGAAAACATTTAGTAATAGAAACGTAAAGCCTTTATATATTATATTAACGAGTTTCT
Source organism: Tineola bisselliella (assembly GCA_028551675.1). NCBI lineage: Eukaryota > Metazoa > Arthropoda > Insecta > Lepidoptera > Tineidae > Tineola > Tineola bisselliella. Next base: position 8,433 of record JAPWLS010002194.1, read on the forward strand.
TATGATTTTCTCTCGTCATATTATTATTAATTAGGTTTAATAAAATAGCTTTATTCCAGTTATTAACCACATATCTGTCAATTTTTAATTTCAGTTCAATCAGTCGAAAATCTAATAAGATTTATACAAACTTTCATCCACTATTTTATCCCCTTAGGGGTGGAATTGATCAAAATCCTTTCTTAGCGGATGCCTACGTCATAACATCTACCTGCATGCCAAATTTCAGCCCGATCCGTCCAGTGGTTTGGGCTGTGCGTTGATAGATCACTATGTCAGTCAGTCGGTCAGTCACCTTTGAGTTTTATATTATATATATAGATTATATTAACGAGTTTCTTATGATTTTCTCTCGTCATATATTTCTTTTGTTATAATAGAATAGTATTCCATTAGTAATCTACTCTATGGTCAACTTGAGTGTTTGCGTCTGAACATATCCAGTTACTTTATTACAATCACTATATAATATCTTTCTATTACGCATTCTGTGGGCTTATCACGAATTTAGTCTGGCTTTCGAATCGAGCTGTCACAAGTAAAACGGATCCGTTAGCAATCGGGATCATGAATTTTTACTAACGACTAACGAGCACCCAATCTATCAAATGAACGAATGATCGAGACGTTCGAAAATTAACAAAAAGTATCTAAACTATTGTAGTTCCAACTCCGCACGCGGTGGCGCTGCTCAAATTTCCATACAAATCGCTTGAAGCGAACTCGGTTCGAAAGCCAGACTAAAATTCGTGATAAGCCCACTGACAATACGCCAGTGGTTCTCAACCTTTTAGTGATGAGTGACGTCATGTGACGTCACTCGCTCTGATTGGTGTTTCAATAAACATGGCCGATTGCAGTATTTTATGCTTTTATTTTATTGAAAATCTTAATAATCTCAATTTAATTTACAAAATTGAGTAATTCATTGCAATAGTTTTAACATTTTTTCCCACTAAAATCATTAATACTGTCCACACGCCTATGGGGCCATTCAAGTATTACGTAAGCAGATTTTTTACAATTATTTACCCCCCCCACCCCCCCCACCCTTGTCAGCAAAAGTAAGCAAACCTCTTCCCCCCATGCTTACGTAATCATTGGTACCTATATGCATTTTTCTTTTAATGTATTTTTTTTTTATTGATATAATTGCTGACGTAATCACAATATCGACCCCCCCACCCACCATGTCATCAAAAATAAGCAAAGCAAAGACTCCCCCGCCCCCCTCAAGCGCTTACGTAATACTTGAATGACCCCTATTGTCAAATAAATCGTTTAATTGTATAGTCCAATTAATTAATTAGTAATAATGAAAAAAGGGAATTGACTCACCGCATTTATCAAGTAACTCCTTTAATAATAATTCCTTATCATTTGTCGGAATATAACTATTTCTTACATTAACACATCTTTGTATATGCCATCCTATGTTCTTAGCTTCGTGCAATGTGCTGAAAAGAAAAAAATTAAATAAAACCATCAACAAGCGAATAAAGAAGTGAATCTAACTTTATTCAGGGCTAAAATACTGCAAAATATACCTACCAAAGGGAGATTATAAGGTTCCAACTAAATATTACATTGCAATATGATTATTCATAAATACATATAAGTCAGTTTTTTATAATTATATTAAGGCCTTTTCCTTCGTCAAAAAAGTTTGAGAACCGCTGGTATAGACAAATCCCTCCCACACATTATTCCACTCACCGGACGTTTCTCTGTATGCATTGCAAGGCCGGCGCAGTGAAGCCGCGACGATTCATCTCTCTCGCATATTGCATTTCGTATTTGCGTAGATTATTCTCCTTCACGTCTAATTGTGATGATCTAAAGATGACAATAATCAATTATTCAAATGTATCAAGACCAGAACTAGGGCTTCCAATCCCGCAGCCTGTATTCAATATCTAGGAATTTTCAATCCCGGATATAGAAAATATTAATATCCATAAGGCAAATTAAATAACAGAATTAATCAAAATAACTTCCTATTTATTTTTACTATTCGCATGAGATCAATCAATCAAATTGCACTGTCTATTTATCACAGGATACAAAAACAAAAATCTATCAACTACAAAATATAATATATACCAAATTTAAAAAAAACTGAATATTGACAGAAGTTTTTATGACGTTAATTACGACGCGAGAGGTCGTCTGCTTGCTTCTTTCCAATCCCGCAATCCCGCAGCACGCGGGATTGGAAAATGATGCGAGATCCCTAACCAGAACAACGCAAACATTATTCCATTTATTTATATGACACACCATTGACATATTACAAATAGACGATCCAGGTACAATATATAATTGTTATTTATTCAGCCTACCTACAAAATTACATTACGACTATCCCTACTAATATTATAAATGTGAATGTGAGTTTGTTTGTTACGTTTTCACGCAACAACTACTTAACCGATCATCATGAAACTTTGTACACATATTTTGGAAGGTACTAGAAGTAACATAGGATACTTTTTATTTTAAACTATAGTTTCCAATTGACTATAGTTTCAGCTGTTTGGAATCGTATTGATTCATTCCTATTGGAATGATCTCTGATACTTTTATTTAACGACTTAAATACGAGCGAAGCCACGCGTAAAAGCTAGTTATATTATAAAAAAAGTACTATTATACAAACTAAATGAAATTTTAATCATAGGATGGGACGGCATGCTCGAGATGATAAAGAGATAGATACTACACTTCTAATAAAATTACAAAAATACGTGGTTTAGATGTTACATAATAATGAAAATAAAAACGCTAGTTAGTTAAAGATAGTAATAACTCATGAACAAATACCTGATCATGAGCCTGACAGCCCACAGAGCAGCGCACGACCCCTTTCCGATACTCGTATAAGAATCCAACCAGCCAGCACGATCCCCTTCCGCACTGTGACTGGCGAACGCTTCAGCTAACTGAAAAAAGATTAAAGTGGATTAACTTAATTTACTACAAAAGAAAAAAAAAACATGATAATAATTTCTTTACACACGAACTACAGTTACATTATTGAAGTTTTCATACGGATACCTAACGCTTTTGAAAATATTATATAGCCTATGTTCATCAGGGATAATGTAGGATTCTAATGGTGAAAGAATTTTTCAAATCGGTCCAGTAGTTTCGGAGCCTATTCAATACATACAAACAAACAATCAAATATTTTCTCCTATTAGTATAGATCAAGGGGTCGGCAACCTGTTTGTCCTTAAGGGCGCATATTTTACAAATCTGTCCACATGCCTATTCTAAACTCAACTGACTACTTGCTGTATATCGCCGTTGACAAGAGTAAGTAAATCGCTCTGGCTATCATACATTTACATTAGTCCAGCGAGGGCCCCTGCTGTAGATAAACATAAATAAACTATATCAAATATTGATTATATATTTTGAAAGAATTCGATTATCTAAATTACACTATAGATTTAAAACAGACGTTGTTTGGACAGCCCTGACCTAAGATAATAATGTTAGACCAGTCATACCCAAACTATGAATGGGACTTAACACTAGAAAGACCGAACTTTAGTATATATGTACCTATATCTAGGTATAACACATATGTATATACCGGAAATGAAGGAGGGAGAGGTAACTACTATTATCAATAACCGCATTTACATGTCGTACAAAAAGTCACAAAATTCTGTCATTATATACATAGTTGTTTTTCTAATTGAAATCAAAAAGCAGTCAAAATGACTTCTTCGGGCAATCAAAAACGATGTCTCCGATCAGAAAAAGTTAAATTATAAAGTTGTAGATATTAAAAAAACACATCGATTTGTTTTTGTTGAGTTTAATTCGGTGCATAACTTTTCGAGTTATTTAAAAAAAATCATCGAAAATGACCATTTTTTGTTTTTATAATAACTTTTTTAATTTTTGTGTTTTTTTTTTTGAAATTCAGCAAAAAGGTAGGTATTTACTAGACAAATAAGCTCGTTTTTGTAAAGTTAAAAAATATTAATTTTTTACCGAGATACATCGATTTTTCGAAAAAAAGGTGCCTTCGGAAAATGGCCACTCAAGCCCTAGGGAAGGTCATAGAAAATCGTCAAGGTACGCATTTTCTTTGTGAAGAGTTGTACTTTCATACTATTAAAAAAGGGAATCGATTTTTTAAATTTTTAAGTCCCAAAAATGACTTTGAAAAATCCCCTTTTTTTTAAAAAATGACGTTTTTGGACCAAATTTTTTTCATTTTTTTGTTTTAATAACATTATTAACTGCAGCTAAATCAATCAAATAAATTCGTGAAAAAATGCGAGTAACCTATTTAAGCCACAGCCGAAAAATGAAAAAAATTTGGTCCAAAAACGTCATTTTTTAAAAAAAGGGGATTTTTCAAAGTCATTTTTGGGACTTAAAAATTTAAAAAATCGATTCCCTTTTTTAATAGTATGAAAGTACAACTCTTCACAAAGAAAATGCGTACCTTGACGATTTTCTATGACCTTCCCTAGAGCTTGAGTGGCCATTTTCCGAAGACACCTTTTTTTCGAAAAATCGATGTATCTCGGTAAAAAATTAATATTTTTTAACTTTACAAAAACGAGCTTATTTGGTTAGTAAATACCTACCTTTTTGCTGAATTTCAAAGAAAAAACACAAAAATTAAAAAAGTTATTATAAAAACAAAAAATGGTCATTTTCGATGATTTTTTTTAAATAACTCGAAAAGTTATGCACCGAATTAAACTCAACAAAAACAAATCGATGTATTTTTTTAATATCTACAACTTTATAATTTAACTTTTTCTGATCGGAGACATCGTTTTTTTTTATTTAAAAAAAACCGTTTTTTTGAACTTTGAGAATTTTTTGGGTTAGGTTCGCCATTCTGGCGCGAGTTGCTCCACACAGATACTCATATTCTTTTTTCTTTTTCTATACGACTGTATTTTTTTTGTCCGGGTTAGAATTTTTTTTTTTTTACATCGGACCAAAAGTTCATTGATTGGACTATTAATAGAATCAGTCTCTTATTCATATTCCAATTAGAACAAATGAGACTGCACTAACTAGTTCCCAAGTAGGGAATCTCTAAAGGAAAGGAAGTTCTAGGACAGCTTAACTTTGGGAACCACAGCATTATATTCGACGAGTTTTTTGTGATATTTTTCTCGCCATACGCCTTTCCGAAGCCATTGTAGAGTCTAACGATGAGCAAGTGCACGTCTTTAGTGCCTATGCTAATAAACTATTTTCATTCATTACTTGTTATGCCATTGTAATACAACTCACAGCCGACACGGAGAAGGCTCTACGCGGCCACCTCGCAGCTTCATCCAACCAGTAATTCCATTGGTTTGCATCAACCCCGTTGTAAACACGAAACATTTTATACAACGAATCCTTCCTCTCATACGATTCTATTTGACGTACAAACTCACTGTCATTCGTCCAAAAACTAGTTGTTAGTTGACAGTATTGCTGTCTCTTTTGCTCGGTGATGTGATCCCAATTTGACAGCTTATTAAAGTACGTTGACAATTCGTCCAATGAGAACTCGTGTTGTTGATGGGATTGATCGATCGAACCAACCATTGGTCGTGTTAAGTGGATATCATTACTTCTGTGCAATAATAACTCTTCTTGTAGAAGTTTTATTAACAATTCTGCTTCCGATCCTCTAGAATAATCAAATAATTCTTTCACTTTCGTAATAAATCTGTAACAAAAAAAAATATCTCTTAATATGAGTTCTTTTGTACCGGCAGTTGAAGGTGTTATTAAATAAAGACAAGGTTCTCGTGTGAGGTCGTGACGTTCATTGAACTTGTTTATTTTGATTCAGCTTATATACTAAAATTACAAAGCGAACACTATTACATTTAACTGCTATTGTCATTCAACCTAGTGTGACTGAGATGATGTTGGTGTGCTTATATACTTGGGTACTAGCTTTATTTGCATTCATTGTATGGAGTAAAAATGCTAATACTAAAATTATATTTTATATTTTAGGGCAAATAGGGTGTAGTGTGCTGGCTTTTGTTTTTGAGAAAGTTAAACATTCTATTCGTAGTTTATTTCATTGTCGAAGAACCTGTGATAATAACATAGTTTTTTTTTGAAATTCGCAATTTTTAAAATTTATTTCGAATTTTGAAAAAAATAGTACAAATTTGGCATTTAGAAAAATTTTTAAACAAAAAATTGTATTTTTTTTTTTAAATAAATGTTCTTTATTTACCTTTAATAAAAATATATACGTTCATAACTACAATATAAACAATTTCATCTCGTCACACCGAACTATAGATTCTTAACACTAGATTTACCAAACCAGTCAAAATGACTGGTCTTGCAAGATCAAATTAAAATTCCTACTGCGTGTAACATTTTCTTTAATTCTTCTAATCTTCTTTAATTTATAACAGAAGAATTAGTTTTATGAATTTTGTATATATTTGTAACAAATATATACTTTCTTGGTTTTGGTAGAAATAGGTATATTTAAGCTGGTAAATCTAGTGTTAATATTACAATTAACAAGTGCATACCCATCAATCTGACTGCATTCAAACGCAACAGCCCTCGCCAGATGCACAAACACTTGGCTCAACTCGCCAACCTTCAAATGTTGCAACACGACGAACAAGACCGAAGCCATCGTCCTCTTCATATCGCCATCTCTGTCTATCACCCATTGAAATATCTCCACGAATATATACATCGATGCTTCCGTCTTTGTCTGTCAATAAATTAATTAAAATTAAAATTTATTTATTTTATTTATATAAGTACAGTCACTTGCATGGTTTTACAGTTCATTCCAATACACCATGCAAGGAGGAGTCAATTACAAAATAGAATAGTATTAATAATAAAATGTCAAGTGTAAAAAGAAAAAATAATAATAATAGTAACCAATCAATGTCAACAGTAAAAAATAAATAAAAATTCACTTTCTATAATATATTGAACTTCTCGCAGAAGGCCAAACATGCGTTATTTATTTGAGTTTGTCGGCAAAAATATTCTATACTACTTGCTTATATTCTGAAAATACTCTCGAGCATAGATTCACTGATTAGAATCAAAATAGACCAATCACACTATTTTTATTTATTTACTTTTAGTAAATGAGCTCCAATAGAGCACTTTTACTCGTCAATACAATTATTAATTTAATAATTATCAATTTGATTTAGCTGCTGTACAGGGGCATTATCCACTTACATATTAATGTCATAATAATATATAATAAATCTACTATGACGTAGAAGAATAGCTGCTGTATAGGGGCATTGTCATACCTAAGGGTAAACATAAAATGACATTGATTATGTCCAAGCTTTATTATCTATAGGATATTCATTCAAAAATTGTTGACGTGATGTCTGACCAATGATAATAATCCATTGCAACTGTCTACTGTCACTTAGCTGTCATTACGTTCTGTTACACGCATTTATAAGAAATCGTTTCAATCGTTACTTATTGAAATGAAATTTATTAGGACAATTTCGAATATAATCCTTTATTTATTTTCGTAATGAATCCTTTGTTCAAGGCTTCATGTAACTGACAGCATAGTTTTTTATATTATTGTGGGCTGATACCTGTGTGGTTGCACCGTGGATCTGATCTAATTTTAATTCTTGTAAATTATGTATTATTGAAAATTATGTGACACGAATTGTTATTTACTTTTTTTTCTGAACGAAAATTCAGGTTTTTTTTATTAATTATTTTATGCACAGGCTACGATTGTGGTCTTCTTCTCGTCATACGCCTTTACGAAGCCATTGTAGAGTCTAACGATGAGCAAGCGCACGCCTTTAGTGCCTATGCTAATAAACTATTTTCATTTCATTTCATTTCATTTCACTCGAGTGATAAAACTACACCTACCTCGCAAAATTCCAACACAGCCACCAATATATCTTCCACGGGTATCTGAATATTTAACATTGCGGCTTCGTCACTTGATTTATATGTTCGAGGTGACCTGACGCGTGTACGAAATGTGCCTACGTAGGTCGCGGATATTGTTAGAAGTCTAGAATGTATGTCGCTGTTAGGTGACCTGTGTGCCAAGAGTGATTAAATGTAATGAAAACCTAATACAATTTAAAAACATATTTAAGACCAGTAAAAATGACTGGTCTTGCAAGATTAAATTAAAATTCCTACTGCGTGTAACATTAACTTTAATTCTTCTAATCTTCTTTAATTTATAACAGAAGAATTAGTTTTATGAATTTTATATTATTTTATATATTTGTAACAAATATATACTTTTTTGGTTTTGGTACAAAAATAGGTATATTTAAGCTGGTAAATCTAGTGTTAATTTTAAAATGCTTTTATTCAATTGACGAATACCTCAATGATTCGAAACAGTAAATGAAATTTAGTTTATTATTATATTGCTGTGTCCTGATCAGGTATCACATTGACACTTAACTATACTGACATCTTCATTATAATTGTGACATGCAATAAATATATTTGAATTTGAAATGAACGGAACAATGCAAAGTAGTGGCTTAACCCATTCCATAGCATCTCTTAAAATCGAAGTTACAAACAACACATGCAAAGAAGCATAGACTTAAACCATAGACTACATATATTTCGATTAATAATCCCTACTAACATTATAAATGTGAATGTGAGTTTGTTTGTTAATATACATTTACTGTACTCCTTTTTATAATATACTAGCTTTTACCCACGGCTTCACTCGCATTTAAGTCATTAAATAAGTATCAGAGATCATTTCAATAGAAATGAATCAATATCATTCCAAACAGCTGAAACTATAGTCAGTTGGAAACTATAGTAAAAAAACCATTTAAAAAAAAAATGTATCCTATATTACTTGTAGTACCTCCAAAAATATGCGTACAAATTTCCATGATAATCGGTTAAGTAGTTGTTGCGTGAAAACGTAACAAACAAACTCACATTCACATTTATAATATTAGTAGGGATATATTGTATATACTAATATTATAATCATATAATTATTGTTTATTTATTTATTTATTTATAAAGCCTACCTACAAAATTACATTACGACTATATATTATAAAAAGGAGCACTATTATAAACTAAATGAAATTTCAATTGTAGGACAGGATGGCATGCTCGAGGTGATAAAGGGATAGATACTACACTTCTAATAAAATTACAAAAATACATAAAAATAAAAAACAAGAACCAAATAGAAGTAACTTACCTATCATCTTTTAAAGGGATATCACTTAACAATTTCTTTTTACAATTATTATCATCCCTCAAGACCTGTAGCCACAGTTTAATAGCAACCAGGGTCACTGTGTCCACGCTAACTGACGTATAACTGTCCGCGCTACCTGCCCCGCTAAGTGGCAGTGCAATCATTAGTGAAATTATCTCGCAGAATCTAAAATACAAACGTTACATTTCTTATTCTAGAGCAATAGTTCCCAAAGTTGACTGGGACCCACTTTTTGGCTACCTTAAGGGTTATAAATATCGGTACTGAAAATTGGAACTGTCCAAATACTTTAATAAGCTGTCAAATTGGGATCACATCACCGAGCAAAAGAGACAGCAATACTGTCAATTGACAACTAGTTTTTGGACGAATGACGTTGAATTTGTACATCAAATAGAAACGTACGAGAGGGATTCAAATCAAATAAATTATATAAAGGGGTAACGAACCTAACACCGAGATGATTCTTATCCAAAACTCCCAACAAACCACTGTACACGTGATCGTGTATTTTCTTATTTTTGTCAACTAAAGCCTTGCCTATGTTCCTGTATATACACATAACATAAGCATCATCTGAAGTCACACTCTGTATGATGGATGATGATGGAGTGTTCGGTTTGCTCCTCTTCCTTGCTGGCTGATCATCTTCGAGTTTTATTGTATCTGCAAATTTAGATATCGCTATCACCTTATAGCAGTTAATAGTTGTTGAAAAGCAAACTTATTCAAAAATCACATTACACATAATATGCCATTTTATGTTTACCCTTAGGTATACAATGCCCCTATACAGCAGCTATTCTTCTACGTCATAGCAGATTTATTATATATTATTATGACATTAGTATATAAGTGGACAATGCCAGTATACAGCAGCTGAATCAAATTGATAATTATTAAATTAATAAATTTGTTGGACACGACATGTGACCTCCAGTGTCCTGATGTAAAGCTGCACTGGAGGTCCATGAGCACTGACGACCGGAAACCAAGTACTACCAGTCGTCATCACTATGCCGGCCCCAGTAGATGCCTCCTATATATTTATAATATATATTTATACGAGTGAAAGCGCTCTATTAGAGCCCAACTACTAAAAGTAAATAATAAAAAAATGTTAATAGTTAATTTTTGAGGGTAGTTTTGTCTTTTCTTATGAATCGTATAATAGCACGTGACTCAACACTCAAGAAGGACTTTTATTTCCATAACTACGGCATATACATAAAATAGAAGCTCATGTTTGATCATACCTTGAAAAGCTCTCAAAAAGAACTTCGCACACAATAACCTGCAACTTTCATCAGCGCAAATATGAATATCATCAATCAAAAAGACAACTCGTCTCTTCAGCCCATCGTCCATGAGGTGAAAGCTGTCCTGTGCGAGCGAGACAGCTACACCGGCATCCTCTTCCGTCAGCATTTCCGGTATGTTTAGTACATCGAACATTTCCGCTGTAGTGTCGTCTCTGTCTTTCATTTGAGATAGATACGTCGCGAGAAGAGTGTAGCACCACTTCCTGGGTTGCCGCGCACGCGCTTGCTTCGGTGCTAGATATATTAATTTGCTGTTGAAGAGAAATATATATCAATATAAATTTAAAAAATAACACAATCAAACCTTTTACATATTATTTATAACAAAATATAGGATGGTATGTCACTTATGGTGATGGCAGTGGAAAACAGACAGACAGACATACATACATACATTTCAGTTCAATGACAGACAGAAAATCTAATAAGATTTATACAAACTTTCATAATAAAGTAGATTAAAACCTTTTTAGCGGAATATAATTATCACAATGCATTGTGGCAATAAAAAGAACAGAAGAAATATATATAGATGAAATTGAAAAAATAACACAATCAAACCTTTTACATGTATATTTATTTATAACAAAATATAGGATGGTATGTCACTTATGGTGATGGCACGGACAGACAGACAGACAGACAGACACAGACTGATATATACACTGACTGACTGACATACATACATACATACATACAGACAGACTGACTGACTGACAGACATACATACATACAGACAGACACACACACGCGCGCACGCACGCACACATTTGTTATGAATACATTTTGGTATTAATGTACAAAAGAACACTATCTACAGTAAATACAGTCCTAGGATTAGTTCTGTAGATAGTGCAAGATTGTATATAGGACTTTTGTATTTAACACTAGGTTTACGGACGTTTTCCATATACCTACTTGTACTAAAACGCGTCAATTTGACGCATATCGTATACCACATAGACAAGTTCAGTAATTCAACACTTTTAAAGAAAATAGACTTCAATATATATATTTCCCTCGATCAATGAATAAAAGTCATACAAAGAGATAAAATAAAAATTTAAACAGTTTTTGGTAATTCTCTGACAAAAGTTGAAATGCGTCAAATTGACGCGTACCGTAAACCTAGTGTTAAATTAAATAAATATTACTGTTATTATCCAAGCCCAAAACCTAAAAAACTTATATTGTAGCTAAAAGTAGACAAAAGAAGGAGAAGAAGAAGTAATAATAATAGCTCTTCTTTGAGCATTTGAAAGAGCACTACACACCTGAAAATGTTCTCATTGAAGAACTCCCCACTGCCCAAACTAACATAGTACAACACTTTGATGTACATCAGCGGGTCTTTCTCTTCCAATCTCTTGACGCAGTCCCTGAATCTCCTCACAGCTCGCTCCTTCTCCGACACACAGGCGCAGGCCGACAGCGACAGCCCGAACAGCTCGGACAGCTCCTTCAAATAGCTCGGCTCCTTGTCAAAACTTTGTATTTTCTCAAGCGTGTACGTGATCAATTGTGGAATATACGTTCTATTCTTTGATATCCTCAATAGTACATCTAAAGTTATATCTTGCGTTTTCGGGTCTGAAATAATGTACAGTATATTGTGTGATTACACCACGGATCTGGGGAGCTACTCAGCATATCCGAAGTTTCGTGATACGGCCGTCACTTCTATAATTAATGTGAATTTTGACACATAAGCCCGTAAAAAGTCCTGTCAAATGTTCATAAAATAAGCATTGTATGGCCTATCCGTCGTGACGTCGCTGTCAAATCCGTAATTTCGTGAATGATTACATAAGTGTTCCTGAGTAGGAAACGTCCGTATTTTCGTCCGAAGTGCGCCTGAGTAACCCCCCTGATTTGATTCTAATACGAAAATACGTGTTTCTTGTAGTGTTCTTCTCGCCATACGCCTTTCCGAAGTTATTGTAGAGTGTAAAGATGAGCAAGTGCACGCTTTTAGTGCCTATGCTAATAAACGATTTTCATTTTCAATATATAAACATATTCGTTAAAAACTGTAAATAGAGTAATCCTCCTTATAACGCGGTACAATAATTCCGAGCGTGAGCCTTCTCGCACAACACGCTCGTATAAGCCCGTATAACGCGTTATGTACGATAGATTCAGATTAAACGGGTCTCAAATCGAATATTAAATACGATAATGGGTCCCACGTGACAGGCAATGCCTAGTGTGGGACCATCGAAAACCATATTATGTGCGTATTATTTATTTATTCACCTACCTGCAAAATTACATTACGACTATGTATTGTAAAAAAGGACTACTATTATACAAACTAAATGAAATTTTAATAATAGGATAGGACGGCATGCTCAAGGTATAGATTAGAATTAGAATTAAAACCGAGCAATTTGGGTAAAAACACGTGTTATATTACGAGACATGAAAGCGCGTTATAATAGTACTGCGTTATAATAGAACCGCGTTATAGGAGGGAATGCTGTTTACTATTTTTATAAACAAACTTTAATATACATACCCACAGAATTCACATCAAACAAGTCCCAATCAACAGCGATATTATTTCCATACAAATTAATGTAATCGGACAAAATATTGATAAGCGTTTTTGATTTAAGCTTGTGATAGTACAAAGTGTTCACGATTAACTCTAGAAAATTCCCCTCAATTTTTGTTGCTACCGTTTCTTTACTTGACCATTTGAATATGGTTTTTATCTGAAAAGAAAGATGGTTATATACACTAGCGTAGCTAGGTAACCAAAGACAGCCATTCTCAAAGTGTGTTCCGCGGAACCCTAGGGCTAAAATACTGCAAAAAATACCTACCAAAGGGAGATTATAACGTTACATCTAAATATTCCAACTAAATATTACATTGCAATACGATTATTCATGAATACATATCAGTTTTTTATAATTATATTAAGGCTTTTTCCTTCGCCAAAAAATTTCGAGAACCGCTGCCCTGGGGCAAAAAATAAAGTAGAGCCCCAACTAAACTAAGAATACAGGGGAGTTCCCCGCAAGTTTCAAACAAGATGCTCGAGACTTGTTGGGAATTCCCCTGTATTTTTTAAATAAGTTACCATTATTAAAGTCGCGTTACTGGAATCTGGTTTATTTATATTCCGAATGTGGGAAAAATGTTCACTAGTTCAATTTATAGTTTGTATGTCAGGATCCGGGGCACTGCCCCGTCTAGCCCCTTGGTAGTACGCCACTGGTTATATATAAACCCATCACATAAGAATATTAACCTCCTCAAACCTTGTCTATATACTTGTCTATATATAGACGCATCTAGACGTGTCTATATAATTTATAACTATTTTGTTTGTTACGTGTTATAGCATACATACAATATTGATATGAAGACCGTTCAAATACTTCTTTCCGTTTGCAATAAGACACGTATCCATTACAACAGACCACAACGGCGGTGACAGCGCAGAAGAATATTTACACAAATCTTCTGCGCTATTTATTATTATCTGGAAACAAAAACGACACTATTCTATTAACCTATACCTATAACCACAATACTATTATATATGTATGTATATATATGTATATTAATTATCCCCCCCCCCCCCCCACACAAAGCCTTCCCAGTCACCAGACAGACACAAAACCTACATATAGTACATAACTTTTATTCGTGTTCAGCCAGACCAGAACGGTTCCCTTTCTTGTTGTATTGTCCTATATGTATTGATTTTAATTACCGACAGATATATGCACAAAAATGTTGTTATACTTATAAATTATTTAAATTTGAAATGTTTATTTATTATTAAATGTTATTTTTGAAGTGAAGTGAAGTATGAGAGAAATTTGCCGTCACATTTTTCCGTTACGCGTCACATTTTTCTGTTACGCGCCATATATGTAATACTTTTTCCGGCAGAGTAGGGATAGCATGTCGCTTAAAAAGTATCAATTACTCAATAATTCCGATTACCTGTGCCACGAACCACTTGACGTTCCTCGGCGCCGCACTACCTAACACGGCGGCCATTTTGTCAATCCAAGATGGCCGCTCCTCACTTGTCAAATTTGACAGCTGACTCAACAACAAACTAATAACAGCCGAACATGGATGAGAGTTCAGTTCGTTGTCCTGAAGATGCACTTCTTGGGTTATCTGAAAACAAAAATGCACACACACACAGTAGTATTTACTCCGCCTACCTACAAAATTACATTACGACTATATATTATTTTAAAAAGGAGTATTATTATATAAACTAAATGAAATTTTAATTATAGGATAGTACAAGCTCAAGATGATAAAGGGATAGATACTAGACTTCTAATAAAATTACAAAAACACACACCAAATAGATATAAGGAAGAGGGAAAAAACCAAAATTATAACACTAGTTAGTAAGTTAGTTAAAGATTAATATCGAGATGTATGAAAAATTCGTCTAGTTAGTAAACTGTATGGAAAACTAACATCGAAGTTTCATTTTTTTTTAATTTATTTACTTTTAGTAAATGGGCTCCAATAGAGCGCTTTTACTCGTCAATACAAATATAAATATAAATGAAATAAATTTGATTTAGCTGCTGTATACTGGCATTGTCCACTTACATACTAATGTCATAATAAATCTACTATGACGTAGAAGAATAGCTGCTGTATAGGGGCATTGTCATGCTATTGTATACCTAAGGGTAAACATACAATGACATTGATTATGTCCAAGCTTTTTTATTAGACAAGTCAAAATACGTACATCCTCTTCAACGGCCACTTCGTTCAACAAGTCATACTTGAGTGGATTGTCCGACAGCGTGCCCAGAAAGAGAGACCGCGTCGTCCGAGTCGTCGCCCTCACACTGTTGCTAGGGACACTTTGCATATGTGACGATATCATATGACGCTTCGTGTCACTCTGCAAATATGAATGAAATGAAATGAAAATCGTTTATTAGCATAGGCACTAAAGGCGTGCACTTGCTCATCGTCAGACTCTACAATGACTTCGGAAAGGCGTATGACGAGAAGAAGACCACAATCGTAGCCTGTACATAAAATAAATAAATTTTATTCAGAAAAAAAAAAAGTAAATAACATTACGTAAGTCACATAATTCTCAATAATACATAATTCACAAGAATTAAAATTAGATCAGATCCACGGTGCAACCACACAGGTATCAGCCCACAATAATATGCCTTATGTGTATAATAATGACACCTTATTGCACAAAATAATACATAGAAAGAAGAACAGAAGACAGCCTTATTACTAAGCAGTAGTCTCTACCAGACAAGAAAGAAAATAAAATTACATATACAAATAATGATAATATTAAACATATATTACAAAAATATATACTACTAAATCCTGATGAAGCCACGTGAAGTGGCGAAACGCTACGAAAGTTATTGTAAGTTGGTGGAGGTTAATTTCCTTTATTTTCATTTCATTTCATTTGAACAGGGCACATTCCACTCTTTATAGCGTACTCACCGATTTAGCTTCCAAATCGAACGCATACTCCCTCTCGCAGTCCACTAACAATTCCCACACGTCACAATCAAATAACACATCATAAAACTTGAGCAGCGGCCTCCTTTTACAGAGTGCGGCGACCATTGTGTTGTAATTTTCACATTGGAATTTCCTGAAATAAAACAATTATTACAATTTTCATGGTTACTTGACTTTAGATGTCTAATGCAAACATATTCAAAAATCATATTACACGTTAGATGAATATCTTACTGATAAAAAAGCTTGGACATAATCTATGTCATTTTATGTTTACCCATAGGCATATGCCCCTATACAGCAGCTATTCTTCTACGTCATAGTAGGTTTATTATATATTATTATGACATTAGTATGTAAGTGGACAATGCCAGTATACAGCAGCTAAATCAAATTGATAATTATTAAATTAATAAATTTATTTCATTTATATTTGTATTTGTATTGACGAGTAAAAGCGCTCTATTGGAGCCCATTTACTAAAACTAAATAAATAAAATAAAATGAAGATAATTCTGCCAATGTCGATATTAGATGAAATGTATTAAATTTTTTGTATTCATAAATCATCCCCATTGGCCAGTAACTAATTAATAATGTATTACGTTTCAATAATAGTAAACAACAAAATAGATAGTGACTCGAAAACTTGATCGTATATATACGCTCAGGAAATAGTAACCACGAAAATGTAATAATTCAAATGAATAAATTAAATCAGTGGTACCCAAAGTTGAATGTGGGTATAAATATTGGTAATGCTCAGAGATCCCCTAGTAGCGAGTCGGGGAACTACTTAACCTGTTAACTGGGTATGACGAAATATTTCGTCATGCATAAAAGCCTACTGCAATGTGGCATGACGACATTTTTCGTCATGGAAATTAATCGTAATATATTTTAAATATAAAATATTTTATCAAAATAAATAAAAACCATATTCTTTTACTATTTGAGGTGTGATATTACTTATCGCTGCGAACAAAAAGTCCACAGTTCTGAAACGAGTTGAGCAATAGCTAATTCCCCGGTTAACAGGTTAATGCCGTCGCATTTGTTCTAATTGGAATACGAAGGGACTGTTCTATTAACACATATATATATAGTTTGGGAATCTCTGAATTATTTAAAAATATATTATTTAATTGCATACCTGTATATTGAGATGAAATTCTCACTAGCTCCCTCTCTCGGCTGTTTACGTAATGTCATACACAGTGTACACACTCGAGTCGGCAAGTACCAAGTCCTTTTTGCATCAAGTTGTGTATTTAAAATCGAGTTAGGTCCTTCTAGACAGTCCGATGATACCTGAAACAACTTATAGGTACAAACGACAATCTTCAAATGGATACAGATTGGACTTTGGACTGAAAGAAACGATCATTAGAAAGGGATAACTATATTCTTATCGTGTCGAAGTTGAAGCATGTGTGAAATGCTGCTGTGTGCTTATATATAAATATATATAGATAAAAACGATCAGGGTACTAAACGCAATAACCATTACAAAAAATACACATTTCCTTTCACTGAAACTGAAAGACTACAAAAAAAAATTAAGCATATACTTAAAAACCATCTTAACCACAATCTTAAATATAATTAATTGTTTCAGGCGTTACTTTACGGAAATCCATATTAAAGGAAATTATTTTGCTTATAATTCCCGCTACATTAGGTCGATGAAGGGAAATAACCTCCACCAACATGCAATAACTTGTACGTATCCTGATGATGCCACGTGAAGTTATTGAATATTGGTGGAGGTTCATCGACCTAATGTAGCGAGTATTATAAGCAAAATAATTTCCTTCACAGCCTTAAATACCAGTAAAAGTAAAAATAAACAAATGAATACAAATACCTTTTCAAACATAACTTGTAACAAGAGAAACGAATTGGTATAATTGACGAGATGCCTTTCATACTTGGACGTGGCAGCTGTCCGCTCTAATTTTTCCATGACAGTCTTGACAGTTCTCGAAAAGAACTCCTCGTTGTGTCTTCTATTGGAGAAACTAGAAGAATTACATCTTACATTACAACAAGTTACAACAACAATTTTTGTTTGTGGTATGTAAGAGAGATGTCTATGGTATAGAGCAGCCTTTCCCAAAGATTAATCATCAGGCGAGACTAAATGTTATTGAGGTTTTTAAGGTGTTTACAATATAACTGATTTTCAAAGTGGACGCTAGACGAAATAAGTTTGGGAACCTCTGGTATAGAGTGAAAAGGTTGCTGGTGTAAGAAGAGTCGATAAGTGCTATGTATCATGATATATTAGTGAATATATTACGAAGATGTTTGCCAACCTTACCCAACACTAGTCAATCTTTATCTCCAGTCAGAAACTATAGCAACAGTGAACTATAATAACAAAACTCACCGTAGAAGAGGCACCAGCAACACTTCGGCGACACTAGTCGTCAACACCGGGCACTTTTCAACGTAGTCGTATAGTTTCAGTGACAGGTTTATGTCATTTCTCTTCGCCAATATTGACATGCATTTGTCAATCGCATCATTCCACCAACCGGATTCATCTTTGGCTATAAACACCCAATCACAATTAACGGTTAATTTTGATTTCTTTACTTTTAGTAATTGGGCTCCAATAGAGCGCTTTTACTCATCAATACAAATATAAATGAAATAAATTTAATAATTATCAATTTTATTTAGCTGCTGTATACTGGCATTGTCCACTTACATACTAATGTCATAATAATATATAATAAATCTACTATGACGTAGAAGAATAGCTGCTGTATAGGGGCATATGCCTACGGGTAAACATAAAATGACATAGATTATGTCCAAGTTCTATTATCTATAAGATATTCATCTAACGTGTAATATGATTTTTAAATAAGTTTTTAGTTAACGGTATTAGACCAAAAACAAACAAGTAGCTTACCAATTACTCTTCGATATAGTATATCTAAAATGTCTAGATTCCCAGTGGTGGCTAGGGCATCTAACAATACCGTAAATAATCTAGGATCACATCTTGTTAGGAACTCAGACATACGCAGGGGTAATGTCTTCGAAAAATTTATTATCGGGGCACTGCAAGGAATAAATACACAAATATATCGACAGCGATATAAATTCATAATTAAGATATTTATAGACGAGTCTAGATGCGTCTATAAACGTATTCAGTTACCATGCTATATAAAGTTATTTATAGACAAGTCTAGATGCGTCTATAAACATATACAATTACTATGTTATATTAAGGTGTTTATAGACATGTCTAGATGCGTCTATAAACGGATTCAATTACCATGTTATATTAAGTTGTTTATAGACAAGTCTAGATGCGTATATAAACATATTTAATTACCATGTTGTATATATTAAATTATTTATAGACAAAACTAGATGCGTCTATAAACATATACAATTACTATGTTATATTAAGGTATTTATAGACATGTCTAGATGCGTCTATAAACGGATCCAATTACCATGTTATATTAAGTTATTTATAGACAAGTCTAGATGCGTATAATGCCTCTGTAACGTCTCACCTAAACAAGTCCCCACATTGCGCGATGATATTCGGCAGGTCACTCACGAGGACCGGAACCAGTTTCGGATCCTCTACTTGCGCGCGCAACCATCTCATGCATGACCCCTGTTTTTGTACTGTACTCCCAGATTTATCCAGTTCTATTAGATATTGCATTGGATTCGAATTGTTTTCTATTATAGTTTGCCAATGCTGCGAAAAAATAACTGCCATACACATCTGAGGTTACTCGGGAACTTGGTGTAACTGTACAATAGTTCCCATGTACACTACTAGATGGAGCCACCGTCGTTTAAGAGCTTCGGGTAGATTGTATAACATAGTTTTTGTTCACACAAACACCAGTAGTTCTATTTACAAAACAAATGCGTGAACAATAACCAAAAGAAATTTTATTTGCTTAAGATTATTGTTGTCGTTATTTAGAGTGGGTGTGATGCTACATAGAGTGTATCATTGTATCGATAAAAATGTAAACTAAACAGTCATGTATTTAGTTCGTTTTAGAGTGTCGTTAAATGAAGTTTACATTGTAGCTTAAAATTACTGAGCTATAGAAAAACCATGCACACGAGTATAATTACCTTTTCAACTAATGCATACAATTCATCGCCATCATCAATAGAACCTTTGTAGCCATTTCTACCATAATATTTCAACGTCTCGAAAAGTATATTCGAAACATGCGGCTGTAATCGTTCACACGTCAACAAAGGCGACGTAACAATCAAACCTGACAGCACATTCATGTATTTCTGACAAAAACTCGTGTCATTTGCCAATTCGTATCCCCTCCCTAACAGTGTTGCTATCTCATCGTCGCTCATAAACAAGACAGAGACGGACAGTGCGTCGTTCAATGCTCGCTTATATTTCTCATGAATTAATTCCATTTCGTGTTTATTCAAACAAATCTCGCTCCACTGTTTGAATTTTTCAGCGTACTTCAGAATCACTGAAGGCGACTTTTTAATATCAATTGATTTAAAAAATAGTTTGATCGCGTTCACTTTTACAAATGTCTCCTTTGCCTCTTCGTTCTCCAACTCTTTGGTAATATTATCTATGTCCATTCTGTTTAACCATAGACAAGCGCTCTCTACTATCACACCCGGCACGGAGCCAATGGAAGAGCAACATAAACTAAATTGTTCGTGGATTTTATTAAAATGTAGAGTTGGCAATTTTTGTACTACAGTAGAAAGAAAATGCATTGTTACCTGAAAACATAAATTTTCACATAAATGTACTAGGTCAAATAACGGTGGTCAAAAATGATAAAGAAAAGAAAGAACAAAAGGCAGCCTTATCACTAAGCAATGATCTCTACCAGGCAACCAACCTTAGGGTAGTAGACCAGGAAGTAAATAGCAGGGTGCAAACACACACACGCACGCGCGCGCACACACACACACACACATAATAATAATAATAAAATCAATAATTACATCATATCTCTCCATCTGCAGCTCATCATAGAATGATTTTAAAAACTGCAAGCTCGCTGTAAGTACCAACAATTGCGTTTCATTATTGTCACAGTCAAATGTATCCATAAACACTACAATCTCTTTCAACATTGCAAAGTCATTTTCCTTTATCAATCTCTTTAGTTCAACCGACAACAATACGTCAGCCATTTTGGATATTAAATAGACAATCTTCGAAAACACAACAGGACTCAATCTCTTGTCATACAATTTGCAAATCATCTCTTCTTCAATCCATCCAATCGTAACAACGCCATTAGTTCCGCTAATAAAATCTAAACTCTTTTTAATTTGAATTTCGAACGTATTCTTTTCATAAAACGATGACATATTACTTTTTAACAAATCTTGGCACAAGTCTCTAATTTCGTCCTCTTTGAACAGCCATTTCTTTTCAGAATAACATTCGACAGCCACATCGAATGTTTTCACGAAGTTTCGATCGTTCGTTTTTATTATTAGAATAAACAATTTGGGCAAATATTCTTGTATCATATCATTGTAACATTTTGTTGCATTTAACAAAACATCCATCAAATTCAACGCCGTGGTTTTATTGAAGTCTAAAATAGAAAAACCAAATATCACTCAAAACATTCTTTATTCTCTTACATTATCTGTAAGTAGGTTCCTATTAGAAAACACTTAGACTTGTCAAAATACAATTAAGGTTAAAATACATTTATTTCCTCAAAACGAATTACATAAATTCACTTAATTGAGACAAAAAAATATAAATAAATATAACTATATCGTATTATACTACAATATTGACAACACCATCACAAGGCACTCAGACCTATTGTATGTTTCTTCAATAATTTAGAATGTGTTCTAAATTTCAAACTATCCAATACTTTCTCACAGTTTTTTAATTTATTTTTTTATTGACAGCCCAGCATATGACCACACTCCGTCTGATGTTAAGCTAGAGTGCGGTCCATGAGTGGAGACAACTGTTACCACAGACAGATGTCCGCGTGCTTGAGGAGACGAATGTGCTCTGTCCAAATTAACAGGGCACACTCCTCTCGTTATCCCGGCTACTTCCAAGCTGATCCTGAAACGCGACTAGGTCACTTCACGGATATGTAGCTTGAAATTTTTAATTTTGAAATTTTGTAATTTATTGCAGTACAAGTAATTTATAACTCTAGTAGTATAATATTTACCTGCGGATTCGCACATCAATTGTATATGCGAATAAAGCACACGTATGTGCGCTTCACTAACACAAACCACGCGTAATAACTCACAAAGCAAATTGCGAACACCGGGAGACTGTTCCGATGCGATGCGCTGAAATATAAAAAAAAATATACTTGTAGCATTTATAGACTGGTCTAGATGCGTCTATATACTTGTGGCGGTCGATTCTAGAAGCCGAAAATACTTATTTAAGAAGATTTGAGGTTTTGACGTTTAGTCTGTCAGTGTCATCTTTCTTGTTTCTTCTGATCTTTTGATTGCCACAATGCATTGTGATAATTATATTTTTAATCAGCAATATTATTTCACACAAGTATCTCCAAAAACTAATATTATTATTTGCATTTTATACAGATACAGAAATAGCCTGACGAGATTACGAAATAAATATGATTATAAAATTCTAAAGTTTAAGTTTTATTCTCTTCTAGAATTAGAAGATAAGACTGGTTGGTACAAGAAAACTATATGAGGTAAGTTATATTATGTCAACAGGCCCTAATATTAGATTTAAGATCATTCGTTTCAAACTAATGAATCATACATCATAACACCTTCGATAATAACAATAAAGTATAATGATTAATGTAACATTAGAACAATGACAATAACAGTTAAATGTAATAGTGTTCGCTTTGTATTATTTTAGTATATAAGCTGAATCAAAATAAACAAGTTCAATGAACGTCACGACCTCACACGAGAACCTTGTCTTTATTTAATAACACCTTCAACTGCTGGTACACAAAAGAACACATATTATTGATAACAAAAAAAAAAGATTATGTACATTTACATTTAGTAACTTACTGATAAAAAAGCTAGGACATAATCTATGTCATTTTATGTTTACCCTTAGGTATACAATAGGATGACAATGCCCCTATACAGCAGCTATTCTTCTACGTCATAGTTTTTACCCGCGGCTTCACTTGCATTTAAGTCGTTAAATAAGTATCAATAGAAATGAATCAATATGATTCCAAACAGTTGAAACTATAGTCAATTGGAAACTATAGTAAATATATTTTATTTTTGTAATAAAAAGTATCCTATGTTACTTCTAGTACCTCCAAAAATATGTGTACAAAGTTTCATGATGATCGGTCAAGTAGTTGTTGCGTGAAAACGTAACAAACAAACTCACATTCACATTTATTTTGACGAGTAAAAGCGCTCTATTGGAGTTCAATTACTAAAAGTAAATAAAAAAAAAAACCCTATATTCGGGTCGAGTACATTAGCAGACAACACTGCGTGTTTTTTTTTAAATGTAGGGTCCCTGTACCTAGAGATGTGGAGACCGGGAACTTTAACACTGAATTTACCAGACCAGTCAAAATGACTGGTCTTGCAAGATCAAATTAAAATTCCTACTGCGTGTAACATTTTCTTTAATTCTTCTAATCTTCTTTAATTTATAACAGAAGAATTAGTTTTATGAAATTTATATTATCTATATATATATAACTCAAAGGTGACTGACTGACATAGTGATCTATCAACGCACAGCCCAAACCACTGGACGGATCGGGCTGAAATTTGGCATGCAGGTAGATGTTATGACGTAGGCATCCGCTAAGAAAGGATTTTGATCAATTCTGCCCCCAAGGGGATAAAATAGGGGATGAAAGTTTGTATAAATCTTATTAGATTTTCGACTGATTGAAATTAAAGATTGGAGTTACTGTGATGAAGACGTTTTTACACACGCTAAACAAAAACAAACCCGCAAAAACTATACCTAATTAATAATAATACTTCTTAACGGGAGCGAAGCCGCGGGCAACAGCTAGTTTTACATACATTTGTAACAAATATATGCTTTTATGGTTTTGGTAGAAATAGGTATATTTAAGCTGGTAAGCTATCTAGTGTTAATAAAAACCACCCACCTCGACCAAGCACTGCAGCACCTGTTCGTTGCCATACAGCTTGAGCAGCCGCTCTATGTCCGCCATTTTGTCTTCCCCCACCTTGGCTCGGACGCAACGGCACAGAGCGCTCACCAATTCGATTACCAATCTCTCGATACCTTCTAGGGTTTTTATTGTATCCGCTGTGAGAAATAAAACTTAATATATTTAGCAAGAACAGTTAGAATATAATAGGCATGTGGAGAGATTTTGAAATTGCCTTCTATAATGCAGGTACGCGTCTAATATTACCCAAAAACACAATATTTCAGTAATAAACTAAGTATATTACTGAAATATTGCGTTTTTAATATCGGTTTTAAATTACGCGGGAAAACGCTCATAGCTGTCATGTGACGTCACTCGCTCTGATTGGTGTTTCAATAAACATGGCCGATTGCAGTATTTTATGCTTTTATTTTATTGAAAATCTTAATAATCTCAATTTAATTTACAAAATTGAGTAATGCATTGCAATACTTTTAACATTTTTTCCCACTAAAATCATTATTTCATCATTTTTCTAATACTGTCCACACGCCTATTCATATAGAACAGCGGTTCCCAAAGTTGGTTAAGCTCCAACTCATCTAACAAAAAATTCCAATCTCTAGGTAATCTTAACAAAATGTGGGTACACATATTGGCAATACTCAGAGATCCTCTAGTAGCGAATCATGGAACTACTTATTTATTCTAATTGGAATATAAATGAAGGATTGTTCTATTAACACACAGTTTGAGAGCCATTTTAGTTGTACTTTGGGAATTTCTCATATATACTGACTACTAATAAATTAGTACTGTACGGGCTATAAAAAGCGAATTTCTTATGATTTCATCTCGCCATGTCTTTCCATGTACAAGAGCCTAAAGCAGGGGTCGGCAACCTTTTTTGGCCGCGGGTCAAAATTAACCAAAATGCGAGTGTTATAGAGACGTTTGGGTCAGAGATATTTTCGTATTAAAACAGCATTTTAGTAAATAGTTGAATAAACTTTATCTACGATATCAATGGCTCCCCTGGTGTTGAACTTGTGACGTCAATTTTTTTGGCGAAAAAGAAAAAAAATGTTTGTATATCTTATACTTTATTTTCGGAACTAGAGTGGGTCACTTGAAACTACCAAATGGATCACAGGTTGCCGACCGCTGGCCTAAAGGGTCAATGCGAAATAAACATATATTGATTTTAATTATTGTTTAAGATGATAATCTATTATATTGTTAACGCTCACATTTCTCAATAGATGGCGCCACTTGTTAGGCAATATAGGTGTAATTAGTTGTCTCAGGCGTTACTTTGCGGAAATCCATATTAAAGGAAATTTCAAAATTATTTTGCTTATAATTTCCGCTACAACATTCAGTAATTTGTTTCGACGCGTTTCGCCACTTCACGTGGCATCATCAGGATACGTGCTGTCGCTTCGGCTTCGCTTCAACGACTGATTTTTCGCTGCGCTGTGATTTTTCGAAGCGACAGCACGTATCCTGATGATGCCACGTGAAGTGGCGAAACGCGTCGAAACAAATTACTGAATGTTGTAGCGGAAATTATAAGCAAAATAATTTTGAAATTTCCTTCAATATAGGTGTATTTTTTGACAGTTAGAAAAACGTGCTTGTGCAAAAACAGATCGATAGCAGTGCCCGCTCAATCAATTTTGTTTTAGAATTAATTTCGTTTGTAAGCAATAATAAACAAATAAAGTGCAAGTTATTTCAAGTAAAAGGTGTTCTTATTTTCAACAAAGCTAGACTGAACAATTTATACATTATAAAAAATAACACTTACACCTAGCACATAACATAATTAATATATTATGAAGCGTATTGAAGTCATCTTCCTTAAGAGACAGTCGAATTATCTCGTGCATGTTGATCTGAAATTTTAAAACATTACAACAGCGTTTCATTTTAACCCTCAGTCGGGTGCGGCCGATCTCACAGGCACAGCAATTATAGGTTCTATAGGAGAACAAGTGGACTGTATATGGAATAATGAAAATAGGTAAATAGATAACAAAATGCACTCAAGTTGCGGAGAAA
Source organism: Tineola bisselliella (assembly GCA_028551675.1). Lineage (NCBI taxonomy): Eukaryota > Metazoa > Arthropoda > Insecta > Lepidoptera > Tineidae > Tineola > Tineola bisselliella. The sequence goes on from JAPWLS010002194.1 coordinate 34,718, forward strand.
GAAAAAGGACGACTCACGGCCCGCGCATGTAATTAGTCACTAGCTGGTCCCACGGCGTCCTCGTTTAACGTTGAGTATTTTAAAACTTCCTTTACTGTGATTGGCGCGGGGTGCGGGTAAGGAGAGGACAGCGGGGAGCGGGAGAGGAAATTTAAAGTGCAATTGGCGCGAACAGGTTATATGAAGTCTTTTAGATTTTAGTCTGATTTAAAGGGGAAATTACTTTTGTATAAAATTTTCCAATAAAAAAGTATGATTTTGATTTTCATCTTAGATTTAATCATCAATTTTCTCAATTGAGTCCGTCGAGCACACCGCGCCCGATCTAAGGAGTTTTTGAGGTGCACCCGACGAAGGGTTAATAATAATAATTAATTTATTATTATTATTATTATTATAGTTGTACTGTTCATACTGTGACTTTAATTAAACAACATTATTTTATTTATATTTATATAAGTACAGTCACTTGCATGGTCTTACAGATAATTCTAATACACCATGCAAGGAGTCAAATTAGAAAATAGAATAATATTAATAATAAAATGTCAAGTCTAAATATAGCTTAAAAATAATAATAATAACCAATCAATGTCAACAGCTAAACAAAAATATATAAATATGATGAATATTTTTTTTATTAATTTAACTTTCGTCACCACCGCACCAGAAATTAATAAATTAAAATATATATTAATAAATTATTTTCAGAAAATAAACTTCTTTTTTTTCACTAGAAGTACAAATCAAATCAATACAATCTCCAAACGGATACAGATTGGACTTTGGACTTGAAGAAACAATCATTAGAAAGGGATAACTATATATTCTTATAAAATCGAAATTGAGGCTATGAGAGGGATCTTATATACCTACAAAAAGTGTATCCATTTGAAAATCGACGTACCTTTACCAAACCCCCATCAACACAATTGGGCAGATCGAGCGAAAGATATTCCTTAAATGAGTTCAGTTTAAGCTTTTCCGGCTCATTTATACTCCTTATATAGCCTCCATATCTACCTAAAACGACAAAAAAAAATATATTTTTCAAGTTGACAACATTGATGTCTTATTTTTATCATCTAGAAACACCTGACATTATTACAGGACAGCAAAAGTACTGTATTTTTGAATTTTTAAAATAGATGTTAGTAGCAGGGGGTGAAGTGAGGAGAGCGGGGAGCAGGAGGGGGGGCGCACTTGGCGTTAATAATCATTAATAAATATCGCATTTCTGACATAGAGATTAAATTCTTTTTTTATAATAAATACCAAAGTGAACTATTATTAATTTATTTTTATTTATTTATAAAGCCTACCTACAAAATTACATTAAAACTACTACTACAAAGGACTACTATTATATAAAATATTAATTATAGGACAAGACCATGGGCGGAGCCAGGGTAGGTCTGGTGGGTGGCCTGTAAGGTAGATCAAACCTAAAAAACTGAATTATCTGTTTTGAATAATTCGAATTATACATACAGATACAGGGTGCTATAGGGTGAGGGTGTAACCTTTTTGTATGAAAAAATTAACCGGGGTAAGACCGCGGGTATTTACTAGTTACATATTATTTTAGGCTGCTGCCCCACCCTGAACCATGCTCAAGATGATAAGGGAATAGATACTACACTTGTAATAAAATTACAAAAATACACGAACATAAAAAACAAGAACCAAATAGATGTAAGGAAGAGGGAGAAAATTAATAAACAACATACCATAAAATAACAATAACTTCCTTTTCAATATCCTTCCGTGTTTATCTGCTGTGTTAATACTGAATCTTATTTTATCAACAGAAATTAGTATCTGAAAAATATTATAATACTATCCTATAATTAAAATTTTGTAGGTAGTCTTAATAAATAATAATATTATTAGACTCGAGCGTAGTTTTATCTGTATGTAATCAATGCTCGAGTGTGATTCTAAAAACACTCAAGTAAAAACTCATTTCAAGTTAAGCTCACAGCTCGAGCGTCGTTTCAGAGTCTCAACATCCCTACTAATATTATAAATGTGAATGTGAGTTTGTTTGTTACGTTTTCAAGCAACAACCACTTAACCGATCATCATGAAACTTTGTACACATAATTTTGGAGGTACCACAAGTAACATAGGATACTTTTTATTTACTTTTTACTATAATTTCCAACTGACTATAGTTTCAGCTATTTGGAATCATATTGATTCATTTCTGATACTTATTTAATAACTTAAATGGGAGCGAAGTCGCGGGTTAAAGCTAGTATATTATAAAATATAAAAAACACTCGTATTATTAAGACCTTTGGCAGATAAAGAGACGTGCTCACCTCGGAAAGCCTATTAGAATCTATTACAGTAATTCTCTCCACTAAAAACCTTTCGAATGACTCAACCACACTTATAAACAACTTCGAATCGACATCCTTACGTGACATTATTAAACTGAACGCGTTAAGTGTGGCATCCATTGCTTCAGAATCCTGAAAACACAATTGTAAGAATTTATAGACGCATCTGGACGCGTAAATCAACTGTTTCAGGAAAACGGATACACTCTAGAACAGTGTTTCCCAACCTTTTTTGTGCTATGCCTTTCTAAAATTCTTATGCCAAAACACCCAGTTGATATTTTGGTCTCGTCAAGCGAAATTATACCTAATAATTATTTACCGCAATTATTTAAGAATTTGAAATGAAATGCAATGAAAACTTGCTCATCGTTAGACTTTACCATGACTTCGGAAAGACGTATAGCGAGAAGAACATCACAAGAAACTCTTCAATTGCATTTAAATGGTTCGGATCGAAAGGGTTAAAGTCGTGTCCTCCATGCTCCACATTGGGAAGCACTGCTCTAGAAGGTGAATGACCTCTGAAGTCTCATAGTCTTCAATCACACAATGTACTCACCTGTGCGAAAGAGACGGGCGCATGTATTAGAGCGAGACAGTTGACGCATAGTTGCGCCTCGCTATCACACATTTCCACGTGAAGGCTTTTGTAATAGTGACACAGGCGCGATCGCAGAGCGGGTTCCTCTTCAACTGTAATATAATTCATTGTTTCAGGCGTTACTTTGCGGTAATCCATATTAAAGGAAATTATTTTGCAATTCCCGCTACATTAGGTCGATCAAGGAGAATAACCTCCACCAACACGCAATAACTTGTCTCGACGCGTTTCGCCACTTCACGTGACATCATCAGCATACATGAATGTAGCGGGAATTATAAGCAAAATAATTTTAAATAATTTCCTTCAACTGTAATCATGCACAAGTCTCTGTCTATACTCCGTCTGAAGTCAAGCTAAAGCGTGGTTAAATAGCTTAACTGTCGACTTGAGAAGAGAAATATATTTTGACAGTTAGATAGACATGACAATTTTCAAATGGATACACTTATTGTAGGTATATAAGATCCCTCTTACATGCCTCAACTTCGACACGATTAGAATATAGTTATCCCTTTCTAATGATTGTTTCTTCCAGTTCAGAGTTCATTCTGTATCCATTTGTATACTAATATTTTTAACTTAAAAAATTTTTTTTTTAATTGATAGCCCAGCATATGACCACACTCCACCTCATGTTAAGCTAGAGTGCTGTTCATGAGCATAGACAAAAGTCGACTCCACTATGCCGGCTTGAGGAGACGAATGTGCTAAGTCCAAATTGACAGGGTACACTCCTCTCCTTATCCCGGCTACTAACGCGACTAGACTACTAACTCATTTCACGGGTGTTCCGCTTGAAAGTGGTGGTACTTCTTCAGGACGGCATACTGGGCTAATGACATCATCAGTCTGCCTACCACTCTTTGAATAATAATAATAAAACACTTACAATTGAACTCTTTTACCAGCTCGGTCATGCACATAACTGCGCCGACGCTTATGCCGAATCTGTCAATACTGGTCAGCGTGGACTCCATCAGGTAACCAACATCCGGCGCCAACCACTCCATCACACTCTCCATCTGTATCACCCTCGATGACAGACGAAACAACTTTGACAATCTCAATTTTATTTCATCTTTTGTTTCCTATAACATAACACAAAAAAGAACCATATGAATTAACTTATTAGTGATTTCTACTGTTACATATTAATGTCGTAACCTATATATATATATATATATAGCGCCATAGTCTCTGGTCGTGTCGCGATTGTCTATGGACGTCTTGGCACAACGCCATAATGCATAGAAATTATTAAAAGCTAAAAGTTGTTAAATAATTACTTGAAATATCGTTTCTTTAATTTCAGGTAAGTAATTTTTAATGTTATACACAATCGTGTAATGTTATTGTAGTTAAATATTAATAAAAATACACTTTAATTTCAGTTATTGAAACTTTTGGTTTTATTTACAAAAAAGAAAACAGTGTCTGCTAAAAAACTGCGCCTAGTGTCTTATATATATATATTGAATAAAAGGACTGGTACCTTTAAATACAGGTATAAACAATAATCTCTACTTTTAGTTTTTTCTAGAATCTCGCTAGAGTATAGATTCATTAACCTGTTAACCGAGCGGGACTTATATATAAAAACGTCGAACGTAAACAATGTCAAATTTTGTTTTTTTTTCCATTGCATTTCATTAAATATAGGTATATTTAAAAAAAATGTGAGCCGTCACGGGACGCCTGGCAGATGTGAAACATCGAGTTTATTCAAGTCATATGCGTAAAAGACAAGATTACAACAGGAACTAATTATTGCTTAATGAAAAAATTAAATACTATGAACTTTTTTTACAGAAAATGATGACTATTTATTTAAGAAACATTTATTTATATTAAATACAAAAATAAAAAATTCGAAAACTTCTTAAATGATATAGATTTCAGAAATAATTCGATAAAATAAACTCGTCGCCACGGCAAGCGTCGCCACGCCAACGATCCGGTTTACACCCGCGCCAATAGATGTTTCACATCAAAAATATTTAATAAATTATAAATGACGGTCTATAGGTGTGACGTTTTGACACGTCCTAGTGAAAGAATGCGCGCCTGTTGTATGTTATCTAATTAGAAAGGAAACTCCCCAGTTAACAGGTTAATAATCTCAAGTAATGATGAAATTGATTACAGGTCAAACTGCACTCGAGCAACATTTCCGGATACGAACTTAACACTAGTCGCATACAAAAAGCTGTATCTTAAATTCTTCTCAGTTATTTTAAACACTAACCTCAACGTCCTTATTCACATTCAAAACAGAATCCAAATAGAAGAATACATAACTGAAGAATTCATCGAATATAAACTTGGACTTGTCTATCACTATCAGATCATTGCCATGATCGGAATCGAACAGGCTCTGCCACAGCGACGTGTATTTGTCCATCGCATCTTCCGACTCGCACGACACCGCTATCAGATGAGTTATGGCTGCCTGAAATGATATGAAACTAGACTTACTACGTTTGAGGGTACTTTCACAAGGGTATATTGAATTTTATTTACTAATCCCTACTAATATTATAAATGTGAATGTGAGTTTGTTTGTTACATTTTCACGCAACCGATAATCATGAAACTTTGTACACATATTTCTAGAAGTAACATAGGATAATTTTTATTTAAAAAAATAATTATTATTTTTTACCATAGTTTCCAGTTGACTATAGTTAGTATGATCTCTGATACTTATTTAATGACTTAAATGCGAGCGAAGCCGCGGGTAAAAGCTAGTATATTACAAATCTTTAAACACGACAACCATTAGACAGTAATCAAAATAAAATATGTTGCATATACTTATATATCAAATATTTTAATAAGTAACGATTGAAACGATTTCTAATAAATGCTTGTAACAGAACGTAATGACAGCTAGGTGACAGTAGACAGTTGCAATGGATTACTATCATTGGTCAGACATCACGTCAACAATATTTCAAGCGTGTGATTGGTCTATTTTGTTAAGTACCTTTTTCAATCATAATATAAGACCAATACAATACAATAATGCTATATAATTAAATAGTAAACTCACAGCTCTATATTGTTCGGAGTTAAGCAGCGCGTGCGCAATCACCTTCGACTTATATACATGACCGTGGCACAATATTATATTTCTAAACAATGCATCTGACAATGCGTGGCCATCGACAGCGAGCCAACACGCCTGAAACACAATTAATACATTTTATACCATTACCTTGAACTATGAAAATAATAGTTTAGGGCAGTGGTTCCCAAAGTTCTGGGCCATCTAACTAAAACTATCTTAGTAATGGGGGAATAAATATTAGTAATATGTACGACGTAGTTATGGAAACAAAAGTCCTTGAGTGTGACATTTATCGACAATGAGGGTAGTCACGTACCATTATGCAATTCATATAAAAGATTTACATAACTACCCTCTAATCATGACTTACATATATATATATATATATATTGGTGATACTCAGAGATTCCCTAGTAGCGAGTCGCGGAACTACTTAATGCCGTCTTATTTGTTCCAATTGGAATATGAATGAAGGACTGTTCCACTTACATACATATCACGTTTTAGGGTCACTCTAGAGCAGTGTTTCCCAACCTTTTTTGTGCCATGCCCCACCTTAGTCTTCTAAAATTCTTATGTAACCAAACACCCAGTTGATATTTTGGTCTCGTCAAGCGAAATTATACCTAATAGTTATTTATCGCAATTCGATATTTTCGTTAAACTTGGCACCGAAATCTAGTATTGCATTTAAATGGCTCGAAGCGCAAGGGTTAAACTAGTGTCGAGTCCATTTTCTAATTGCCCCCCTTAACAATCAAATTGCACCACATTGGGAAACACTGCTCTAGAGTCTAGACCCACTGTCATAGATAAAAGAATTGTATATTTATTTATTTAAGACCTAAATATATGTTTTTATTGTATTCTATAAACAGATTCTTAATATAGCCGGATTGATTTCATTGTTTTTAGGCAATAAAATTACCTCATTACACAATTAAAAGAAACAATTATAAAAGTCACCTTCTCAACTAACTGCATTAACTTGGAGTCGTGAAAAGCGCCCTCTTTCGGCGCCAAAACTCTTTGCTCCAAATCGAAGATAATTCTAGAACTAGCGTCTAAAATTTCTCTAGCATACTTAGTTTTGACGGACTCAGAAACGATGGTTCTATTCTGCTTAATAATGAACGATATTAAACGATATGCTTGGCGTTGTACAACACTGTTTTCCACCAATGTTTTCTCATACACTTCCTGGACGGTTTTCTGTGAGCAAATAAAAACATACATATTACGCAGCCTGCTAAACACTCCAATACATAACTTTTGTAAAAAATTGGGATGCGTGTTACAATCTAGATAGCGCCATCTATAGGGCAGGTGGCGAAGTCGTCACATACATTTTATGAGATATTATCATGAGACATTGACATTGTATCACCTTTACCCCTTCCTTTCCCTCAAAACTATATCAGATGTAAAATTCTGGCTGAAGGATAGTATCTAGGAATGGAAAAAAACGGCTTTAAGGAGTAAAGGTGCTGGTCTATGATGAAACCCAGATTACAAACGACACAATTAAAGTTCCGTGCGCGTGCAATCACGTAGTTCTTAGTTAGTTACACCAATGTCGCCGAGAGGGCGCTGCCGTCGAGACGAAATTAGGCGGCGGGGAAAGCAGAGACTTTGCCAGATGATCGTGATACGGAACACGGGAATCAAACCCACGGCCTCTCCATAACAAAACAAACTAAGGTAGTACCTACTATATTTATTTATAAAGCCTACCTACAAAATTACGTCAGAACTACATATTATAAAAAGGAGTACTATTATTCAAACTAAATGAAATTTCAATTATAGGATAAGACGGCATGCTCGAGGTGATAAAGAGATAGATACTACACTTGTAACAAAATTACAAAAATACATAAAAATAAAAAACAAGAATCAAATAGATGTAATAGTAATATTTTTTCACATAGGCGATCTTAATCTACCATCTAACCCTTGTCGGTGTGAGCGGTGATATTTGGTGCAATGTGAAGAAAATAATAACTAAATATACACAATACATACATTACATAAAATAATAAATCTATATATATAAAAATCAATGGCACTTTTCGTTGTATTTATAACTCATGAACGGGCTCATCTATCCAAACCAAATGTTTAGGCTTTGTTGGACTATTTAGTAGATGGTTTATGTGAAGTTTGCACAAAATCGGTAGAGCGGTTCTTCATTTATCACATTTTTTGTAACAAATTAATTCAACAAATGGCGGATTGTGCTGTCAAATTGAAACTATTTTCAGTGTTGTCATGTCATTCATGCTGTTTGATGCATGAATTTGATGTTCCAATTAATTTTATTTTAATATTTCACTTTATACGTAGCGAAGCACGTACCGGACCGCTAGTAATAATATATACTTAAATACATACATATTTATGAAGAAAAGTTATAAGTGAATTAACCGTTTGAGTGCTATGGGTTTTTGGTAAATAGATTGAAAATTGCTATGAGAAATTGAGAAAAAATATTTTTTTATTCATAAAATTACAAATATATAAATAGTCCTCACCAACTGAACACCAAACTTTGACTGACACAATCGTCGCTAAATCGACGAACCGCAATTTTGGCGCATTACCTATAGCGACGATTCGCACTCAAACGGTTAAATTAATAACAGATGTGAGGAAGAAGGGGGAGAAAAAAAATTCACTCACATTGAATTCCTCCATATTGTCCAAGAATGACGCAGTGATTATAGAATAGAACCCCTTCAAGCACTTGTATATGGTTTCAATGACATTCCTGCCATCATCATAGCTCTGCTTCTCCAATGCACTCCACAAATACGTCTTCGTCGACGTATCATCGATTATCTTCTCACGGAACAGGGGTGCGTGCGCGCCCAGCAATGTCATGCAACCTGCAATTTATATATGCAGCATGCATGTGATCAAAGAGTAAGGTAAATCCCTACTTAATATTATAAATGTGAATGTGAGTTTGTTTGTTACGTTTTCACGCAACAATTACTTAACCAATCATCTTGAAACTTTGTACACATATTTTTGGAAGTACTAGAAGTAACATAGGATACTTTTTATTACAAAAAAAAATCGGTTGTCTGTAAAGTCGGTTTACTGACGATAGTTGAACGTGACAACGTCTTAAGAAAATACTGATGGAATGGTAGCATTTTTCAAAAGAAAATTTTAATTTCATTTGTTTAATAGATTTGTATCTATATTGCTTAATATACAAGAAAACACTGACCAATGTCACGAGCCGCCTCTGAAGAGCTCACTCAAGTAGGAGAGAGACGGATGTCGAACGCTGCCGAACGCGAAGGCCGATTGTGCCTCTTTGTCGCTCGTTCCGCGCTCTCGCTTGCACTTCAAGTCTTACATGGAACGCCTCAGACCGAGGTAACGCCGCATGAGTCATGTTTTTTCGTGCGTGCAGCCGGCTCAATCGAATTATAAGACGTTGTCACGTCAAAAATATCTTTATTTACTATAGTTTCCAACTGACTATCATATTGATTCATTTCTATTGAAATGATCTCCGATGCTTATTTAATGACTTAAGCTATTAGTATGAAATGGAGATAGTTTATCAGCATAGGCAACTAAAGGCTTGCGCTTGCTCATAGTGGCTTCGAAAAGGCGTATGACGAGAAGAAAACAACAAGAAATTCGTCAATTATAGCTTGTACATGAAATAAAAAAAAATTAATTCAGAGCAAATATATATCCATAAATACCAGACCACAAATGTTTGTATAGTGTCTATACATACATTAATCCATTACTTCCCAAGCGTTGAAAACATTGGAATTTTTTGGTGAAATCTTTAAGTTCATAATACATTAAGAAAAATTTAACAAAAAAAAATTCTTAAACGCTGAGTCAGCCTGTCCTATAAAATATGACAATGGGGATATAAATTATATTTTGTTTTTATTTTTGTATTATATATATTTGGTAAGAATCAGTTTTATGTACTTTGAAGTTGGTTACTGTTTTCTGTTACGGTATATAAAATCGGAACATAATGCTTTTTTGAGGCAACAAAAATGATCAATTTGAAAAAATTACATAAATATTTGACTCAGCGGAAAAATTATTTCATCAGAAAAATAGTATAAAAATACGAATTTCATCAGAAACGATAAAAACTAAATTCTTAATAGGTTAAAAAAATGGGTTAAAAAGCCACCCGCAGCTACCCATTCTAACCTGGGTTTAGAACCTACGAGCCCCCTCCACTCGACATAGACTTAGCCAGGTGCCTAGTTAACTTCAGCGAATACAAACTCTATAACTCACCAACAATAACAGCCTTGTTTCTCTCACCCGATATACGATTTCTCATTCGCATGAACAAATTATGCAACTCAACGACAGGAACATCCGCGCCAAAGTGGTCCAGGAAACCATTTAAGCCAGAGAATATGCTTGCTTCCAATGAATCCTGAAAAAAGGTTTTGTCTATACTTAAACGACTTGGTCACATGGACCACCTATATTGTCAATAAATAAAAAACACATGAATGAAATGAAATAAAAATCGTTTATTATCATAGGCACTAAAGCTCATCGTTAGACTCTACCATGACTTCAGAAAGGCGTATGGCGAGAAGAAGACCACTAGAAACTCGTCAATCATAGCCTGTACATAAAATAATAATAATAAAAAAAAACTGAATTTTAACTCAGAAAAAAAGTAAATAACAATTTATAAATCAGATTACACAGCAGTTACAATAAATGTATGTGTGTGATGTCTATGTCCAATAATATGTATGTAGAAATATATATATATATATATATATATATATATATATATATATATATTATATATATATTAACCACACATCATGTAATCAATAATTCTGTAATAAGCCTTTTTAATGAACGTCTGCTTTACAATCCTTTTCAGAGAAGGAGTGGGCAGACTTGTATAAAAAATATTTAACCAAATAAAAGTGTAAATGGAAACATTGTTATATCATGGGTTAACATGAGACTAAGTGTGGTCATGTACCAGTTGATAGTAGCTCATGTTTGATTGTTGAATGAATTGTCTCTGATTATTTATTCACAAAGTTGCTGTATACTGGCATTGTCCACTTACATACTAATGTCATAATAATCTATACTTCTATACTATTATATAAAGAGGAAACATTTGATTGTTTGTATGTATTGAATAGGCTCCGAAACTACTGAACCGACTTGAAAAATTCTTTTACCATTAGAATCGTAAAAAATCCCTGATTAACATAGGCTATAGAATATTTTCAATTGTTTTTTAAAGAAATATTACAATTTAAGTTCACACAGTGTGGAAGGCATTCTCTGTTGACTGAAATATGAAACATCATTAAACTTCATAGTACTCTATATCTTCATTATTACGCAGACGTAGTCGCGGGCAACTGCTAGTATTATATAAAGAGGAAACATTTGATTGTTTGTATGTATTGAATAGGCTCCGAAACTACTGGACCGATTTGAAAAATTCTTTTACCATTAGAATCGTAAAAAATCCCTGATTAACATAGGCTATAGAATATTTTCAATTGTTTTTTAAAGAAATATTACAATTTAAGTTCACACAGTGTGGAAGGCATTCTCTGTTGACTGAAATATGAAACATCATTAAACTTCATAGTACTCTATATCTTCATTATTACGCAGACGTAGTCGCGGGCAACTGCTAGTATTATATAAAGAGGAAACATTTGATTGTTTGTATGTATTGAATAGGCTCCGAAACTACTGAACCGACTTGAAAAATTCTTTTACCATTAGAATCGTAAAAAATCCTTGATGAACATAGGCTATAGAATATTTTCAATTGTTTTTTAAAGAAATATTACATTTTAAGTTCACACAATTCGATGTCTATGCCTAATTTTGGCGGTCAAATGTGCTGTCAGTTTTTTCAATTGTTTTTTAATATTTCTTTTTATTTTAAGTTCACATTGTAATTCATATCTAATTCAATGAAAATAAAAGCGCTTGACATACAAAGATGAAATTTGACAGGGAGGTAGTTTATAGTTAGTTGACGTCTGCAAAGAACGGATTTCGCAACAGGGCCAGATTAAGAAGTTGTAAGGGCTCTCGCAGGTTTGTATAATTTTTTTGTTACAAACTAGAAATTTGATGGAGAGGCAGTTAGTAGATTTTGCAACAGGGGTGTGGAAGGCATTTTCTGTTGACTGAAATATGAAACATCATTAAACTTCATAGTACTCTATATCTTCATTATTATGCAGACGTAGTCGCGGGCAACTGCTAGTATATAATAAATCTACTATGATCTAGAAGAATAGCTGCTGTATAGGGGCATTGTCATACTATTATATGCCTACGGGTCATGGGCGTAGCCCTTGCCCCACCCTGGCTCTGACCTGTAAGGTACCTAATCAAACCTAAAAAACTTAATTATCTGTTTGGACAATTAGAATTATAGACGCAGATACAGGGTGCTATAGAGTGTGTGTGTATGTATGAAAAAATTAACCAGGGTAAGATTGCTAGTTACATATTATTTTAGACTGCTGCCCCACCCTGAGCCCATGGCTGGCTACGCTCATGCTACGGGTAAACATAAACTGACATCGATTATGTCCAATCTTTAATCTTATAGTAGTAAATACACAAAATAATGCTTACTGTTAATTTAGACAGATCCAATCCATTTTGAAGCGCAACCCATATGTATTTCTCATAAATACCAATACAATCAGGCTTGTGTCTGCTGATCTCACCTGCAATAATACAAACTGCGCTATCAGAAATAAATAATAAATAAAACGTTTATTTATTTATGCATGCGGACTCTTGCCATAGGATTATCTGGCTCTTCTTACAACTCACTGAAGCAAATTAGACTTTCATCATAGTCTATATATATAAAACGCAAAGGTGACTGACTTAGTGATCTATCAACGCACAGCCCAAACCACTGGACGGATCGGGCTGAAATTTGGCATACAGGTAGATGTTATGACGTAGGCATCCGCTAAGAAAGGATTTTGATCAATTCCACCCCTAAGGGGATAAAATAGGGGATGAAAGTTTGTATAAATCTTATTAGATTTTCGACTGATTGAACTGAAATTAAAGATTGGAGTTACTATGATGAAGACGTTTTTACAACCGCTAAACAAAAATAAAGCCGCAAAAACTATATCTAATTAATAATAATACTTCTTAACGGGAGCGAAGCCGCGGGCAACAGCTAGTAGTCTATATATATAAAACGCAAAGGTGACTGACTTAGTGATCTATCAACGCACAGCCCAAACCACTGGCCGGATCGGGCTGAAATTTGGCATGCAGGTAGATGTTATGACGTAGGCATCCGCTAAGAAAGGATTTTGATCAATTCCACCCCTAAGGGGATAAAATAGGGGATGAAAGTTTGTATAAATCTTATTAGATTTTCGACTGATTGAACTGAAATTAAAAATTGACAGATATGTTGTTAATAACTGGAGCAAGTTTTCAATTATGACCCACGACAGGAATGGTGATAACTACTTAACACACGTTAAACAAAAGTAAAGCCACACAAACTAAACCTAATTAATAATAATACTTCTTAACACGAGCGAAGCCGCTGGCAAAAGCTAGTATATAATAAAGTTCATGTTGCGGCTTTCTGAAGGCATGGGAAAATCTACAAACTTGATATTCGGCTCATCTGGTTGATAAGTCTGCCGACCCCTGATCTATACTAATATAATAAAGAGGAAACATTTGATTGTTTGTATGTATTGAATAGGCTCCGAAACTACTGTACCGATTTGAAAAATTCTTTCACCAGTAGAATCCTACATTATCCCTGATGGACATAGGCTATAGAATATTTTCAAAAACGTTTGGGATCCGTATGAAAACTTCAATAATGTAACCCAAAGTGTGAAAAAAACATTATATTGCGTATGCTGCGGAGATTATTGACAATAGAGCAAAGGGACGTACTACAGTTTTATAGGGGACATCAATATCTACAAAAAAGTCTGCAATATCATATGTCTAATTATTACAGTCATGTCACAATAACTGCTTTTTCATGTTAAAATATGACGTACAATAATGAAATTTGGCAGGGAGGTAGTTTTATAGTTAGTAGGTAGCTAAGAACGGATTTTGCGACAGATGTAATTTTAGCCTCCATAGACTAAATTATAAATAAACAAGATCTTTATACGTTACCTAGCAGCTCATATAGAGGCACCCTACAAGACAAAGCCTCATCGGGGTTGCTCGACAAAGTGATGTACTGATCAAGGGGCAGCTCACAGTTCATATCACATTTCACCATGGTTATTAAACATTGTATTGCACGCTTCTTCACGTGTGGTGCATAGGTATCCAAAGATATCTGCAACAGCTCAAACCCATTACTTCCCACTGTCCTATTTTTAGAACACTATATTCAAATTTTGTTTTAACCTATTAAAGAGTTTTATTTTCTTATTGTTTCTGATGAAATTTTTTTTTCCGCTGAGTCAACTATTTACGTAATTTTTTCAAATTGATCATTTTTGTTGCCTCAAGAAAAGCATTATGTTCCGATTTTATATACCGTAAAAGAAAACAGTAACCAACTTCAAAGTACATAAAACTGATTCTTAGACTTCTACCAAATATATATGTATATAATATAAAAATAAAATATAATTTATATCCCCATTGTCATATTTTATAGGACAGGCTGACTCAGCGACCCCCGCTGGACATATAACTCCTCCATCTTATATTATCTGGTCTACCAGCAGTTATCCAAACTAAGTAAAAAACATAACACATACGTAGATTATGTCTTCGATATATTTCTCCACATATTGACCCCACTCCTGTATCATATCGGATAAGTGAACAAAACAGTCTGCTATGACATTGTTCCAGGTGTTGTCGTGCTTTTTCTCCGAAAGTGTTATTGGTAATTGAATGGGTGGTGTAAACAAACATGTTATTATCCATTCTACAAATAAATGGGGGTTAAAATCGATAATATAGGCTCTCTCTTTCATACATGCACATTATTTCAATACTTCCTCTCAGTGGCGTAGCTTAGGGGGGGGGCAGAGGGGGCAGCCCGCCCTGAGCGGCACTTTTAGGAGGCGGCAAAATTCCACAGTAAATAATAAAATATATTTTGTAAATATTTGAACCATTACATATTTTTAACGCAACTATAAATTCGGACTGATTGAAAGGAGCACAGATTTGTTCTTGTCCAAAAGTTCTCTAGAATTAATGTATATATAATGTATAGTAAACATTAAATAGAAATACCTAATTAAGAGGGCAGCAAAATTGTCTTCCGCCCCGTGCGGCCGATGCCCACGCTACGCCACTGCTTCCTCTCTCTCTTCTTCTACTAACTTCTAAGCAATTATTTCACAAAACCTCAGTTTACTAAATTTATTTGCTTACCAATTTCAAAATCAGCTAAATCTTCTTTAAGTAAAGTTTTTAAACAGTCATTAATATTTCGAAAATCCTTTAGACTTGCTTCTTCACATCTATCCACAATAATTTGAAACTGATCCATTTTGCCTTCTAAAAACGGTACCAATCATTTAAAATTATTTCCTATGTGTACAAATTGATATATAAATTATAATAAAAGTACTATACCTGGTTATAAAATATATTTTATAAGAATTCATAGATGTAATATAAGTTAAAGGACTACAACTGTTAAGGAGTGGCAAACACCGCCCACAACAGCGGTTCTTACAGACACAATAAAAGCTAATATAACACCATTGAAAGTGAAAAAAGGCAATAAAAAGTTGTTAATATATTATTGAAACAACTCGCGGTGTTTCTAGAAGCAAATGTATATTATTATCCAAAATATACGGAAAACAATCACAAACACGGCCCGGCATAAACGAATCGAGAATAGCAAATGAGCAAAATGCAGATGTCAGAAAGCCATTGTTGCCGCTCAATATTCTTATTTTTAGCAAAAAATGATCTGTTATGTACATTAATTTAAATATAAATTGTAATACACTTACTTATTATATAATTAATAATTAAAGTAAGAATATATAGAAAATTTACTAAATAATAGGACTAAATTATAATGGCAACGCCTTAGGTTTCTGACTTGTTGTATGAAAATTAAAAAAAAAACATTAAAAAATCATTAAAATTCTGTTTCCGCGCAGCTTCTGTCTGCGCTTTTAATGGAAAATTATTAAAACAAGCACTGAAAAGTTGATAATTTGTTTAAATAATGGAGGACGGCGCCGGAGAAAATGGCGAAAAGCGCGATGAATCAAAAACTGACCATCCAGTTGCAGAAGACAAGGGAAAATCACTGGAAAACGATAAACTATCAGAAAAATCTAAAGTGGAGGATGAGTTGAATGATAGCGGCTGTCCCAATACTCAGTCGGCTATGGAGGTTGGGTCGCCGGGCTCCACGGAAGCCGAGCCTCGTTCAGAGCCCGTGAAAGATGGACCCTCTTCTCATTTACACGACCATGGTTCTTTGTTTAATAACAGGTAATTATTCCACTTTTATTCAACTCAAAACTTATCCACGTATTCGTATAATCATATGCTTTGGGTATTAGAACAAGTTTAATATATATAACTGTATATATGGGCATACAACTTGAAGACATATGTCTATGCAGAAGGAGTTATAAATTTGTGACACACTCAACATCTGGATATGAAACAAACGCAGGTACGTTGACCAAGGATCCAAGCTCATCAAAACCCTTAATGTTTCTAGCACAAATCCGACATTGAAGAAAACGCAGTTTCGTATGACAAATTCTCAGCGTAACTATTTATTCAATGCAATAAGAGATGATCCATCAATCGCAGTGATGCCTCGGAAGACTTCGCTCAAGGCACTGAATCTGTATAACATGAAATGGAGGCATCACACTTTGGAGCTTAACAAACTTGGGCCAGCATCATGTGCCTCCCATTGGAAGACTGTATGTTATTTATATATAAACCTACCTACAAAATTACATTAATATAAAAAAATTTTTATTGGTACATTGGGTATACAGGCGGGTTCTGGTCATGGGCGTAGCCATGGTGGGCAGGATGGGGCGCTTGCTCCACCCTGGCTGTGACCTATTAAGTATCTAATCAAACCTGAAAAACTTAATTATCTAGAGGTTACGCTTTAGTTGAGGACCCCAGGATTTACTAAATGTGAAAATGTAAAAAAAAAAATATTTTCTAAAAAGACAAGTTTATACTAATATAGAGCTGACTCTAACCTTTTCGTTATTCCTACAGTTTTGGGGTCCAAGCCTATCTAGATACTAATTACAATACTTAATATACGTAAAAAAGTTCACACTCGACACATAAAAAATTGACCAGGGTAAATAGTTTGCTAGTTACATATTATTTTAGACTGCTGCCTCACCCTGAGCCTACGCCCATGGTTCTGGTAACTTGGATAAAAACCTTGTCAACAGGACAAGGACAAACAGAACAACATAAACCTAATACTAAAGATGGTAATACAGAGTAACCCAAATGTAATGACCCTCAATATAACGATTTAACAAACTTTTCAAAGTCCCCTACAACTGCCCGTAAGAGCTAATGCAAAATATACCTTTACATTACGAATACATTTGTTAAAAACCTTTTTATAACGAATTTTCAATCTTTGCAAAATATAAAAAGAAAGTATTATTTACCTCTATTTAACAGAATCGTTCGCTATAACAGGGAAAGCAGATTAGTACCTACGTAAAGCTGAGATTAATAATTTTTTTAACCTAACCTCCGTATAACGAACCTCATTGTAACAAATTATTTTCTGATTCCCTTCAGTATCGTTATATCAAGGTTGCACTGTATATAATCGTTCATTCAGGTATGGAAGGCACTCAGGAATGGGAAGTTAACTGAAGATTTTAAGGAGCCAGGTATTGAAACAAGAAATCTGCAGCAACCTGAGGTATTTATTCACTACTAGCTTTTACCCGCAGCTTTGCTCGTATTTAAGTCATTAAATAATTATCAGAGATCATTTCAATAGAACTATAGTCAATTGGAAACTACAGTAAAAAATAATTTATATTTTTTAATAAAAAGTAACCTATGTTACTTGTAGTACCTCCAAAAATATGTGTACAAAGTTTCATGATGATCGGTTAAGTAGTTGTTGCGTGAAAACGTAACAAACAAACTCACTTTCACATTTATAATATTAGTTGGGATTAAGTACAAAAATACTTAGCATGAAATAATTTCTTAGCATGGGCACTATAGATGTGCACTTGCTCATTGTGGCTTTGAAACGGTGTACGACGAGAAGAAGACCATAAGAAACTTTTCAAATTATTATTATTATTAAATGATTATAACTTGACCATATTTTCTCAAATGATTGATTTTATGATAGATCATACTGAATATAAATACAAATATTTATTTAGTTTTAATTTTGTTTTCATAATAAATATCTGTTTATATATTTGACCAATGAGCAAACGACAAAAAAAAACGTGTTATAATTGCACAAAAATCTTTACTAGTGTAATGCCATTTAGTTTGCAAGTTTGAAAATCTATTAAAGAACTTTGTTACATTGATTCATCATCTTCTTCTTCTTTATTAATGGCATCAGGTGACTAATGAAGACAATTCTGCCAATGTTGAGTATTCGGGCAAAAACCCAATAAGAGATTACAATTAATTCACACGTAAAACCTCATGTCAAAAAACTGATTCATGCTGAAAAAAAAATACATTAATATAAAGAGTGGTAGGCAGACTGATGATGGCATTAGCCCAGTATACCGTCTTGAGGAAGCACCACCACTTTCAAGCGTGAAGTGACCTAGTCGCGTTTCGGGATCAGCTTGGAAGTAGCCGGGATAACGAGAGGAGTGTGCCCTGTTGATTTGGACAGAGCACATTTGTCTCCTCAAGCCGACATAGTGGACATCTGTCTGTGGTAACAGTGGGCTTATCACGAATTTAGTCTGGCTTTTGAATCGAGCTGTCACAAGTAAAACGGATCCGTCAGCAATCGGGATCATGAATTTTTACTAACGACTAACGAGCACCAGCAATCTATCAAATGAACGAAAGATCGAGACGTTCGAAAATTAACAAAAGGTATCTAAAATATTGTAGTTCCAAATCCGCACGCGGTGGCGCTGCTCAAATTTCCATACAAATCGCTTGAAGCGAACTCGGTTCGAAAGCCAGACTAAAATTCGTGATAAGCCCACAGTTATCTATGCTCATGGACCGCACTCTAGCTTAACATCAGGCGGAGTGTGTTCATATGCTAGGCTATCAATAAAAAAAAGAGTTATGTACTTGTTGTTTGCTAGAGGGCGTTGTAATCAGACAGGGTGTTTTGAAAGTGATTGTGTGTTGTTCACAGAGATGTATACCAGTCCGCGCTCGTCTCACCCCAGTGATGCTGGAAGAGGGTGCAAGTGCTTCCAGGCATCCGCAGCCTCTTTCGCCGTCTCCGCCTCCCTCACCTCCGCCGGAAGTGGTACAACCTTGCCGTGAGTGTGCTCCCATGAACACGGAGTATCTAGTATACCGTTTTGCTGATGATAGTGTTTATGTTTCAGATAACAATCACAGTATAGAACCTTTGTTTGAGGAGGCGCGGGACGCTTTCCTTCAGATATCTACTCAACAAAGTAATATTCTTGAACGTGTAAGTTCTATTGTTTTTATATATGCGCTTGAGCAATACTCGGTGTGTCTAAAATGGTTTTAAATAACATTATTGACCTATATCATTTTATGTTTACCCGTAGGCATAATAGGATGCCAATGCCCCTATACAGCAGCTATTCTACGTCATAGTAGATTTATTATATATTATTATGACATTAGTATGTAAGTGGACAATGCCAGTATATCTTACAGCAGCTAAATCAAATTAGTTATAATTTATTTTACTTATATTTATTTTGATGAGTAAAAGCGCTCTATTCGTAAATAAATAAATAAAAAGAGATTTGTTTGTGTCTGTGTTTTTATATATTGAAGTTACTTGGTATCTAATTGTCAGATATAATTCGTATGCGTGTTACAATTTGTACAGCGCCATCTATGTAATAATTTAAACATCACATATGATTGTTCCTCAGTTCCTGACGTTCTTCGACACGGCGGAGTCGCGTCGTCGTGCGCTGGAGGAGAGGCGGCTGCAGTACGAAGAGAGGCGTTTGCGCATCGAAGAAAGGATCGTCAATGTGTTAGAAAGACTTGTTAGTACTAAACAAGTGTAGGGTTAATTTGGAGAAGAGATGTAACTGGTGGAATGGAAGAAGATGGAGTCGACATGGTGGGGATGTCTTTACTCGCTCTAATATGGTGCGGTTGAATCGTACTATTAGTAAATTATTATTTTTTTTAAGCTAGTTTGAGCTCAGTGTTGGAGATTTATTTTTAAGATTATGTATTGATAATAAATCTTTTGGCTATGGTTTAGCATCGTGTTATATTAATTTTGAACTGCATTACTTTCTAATACAAACGATTTTATACTAAATAAACATCATTACCACTTCTAAAACTTGAAAATTTAATGCTAAAACTTTTAAAATTCCGAATAATGAACAAAACAACAACAACAAAAAATCACTTACTATGGTCATAGTACCTATTGGTTATTGAATACAATTTATTAAATGACAAGTTTATGAGTTTTCTTTTAAAGATTGTGTAAAATAGTGAAATTATGTGAAAAATTAGTTTATTGCAGTGTTTTATATCTAAATAGTGGTATAAAATTAGGTAAAACATAGCAAAATGCACAATACTATGAACTCGTAAGTGTTTTTTTTGTTCATTACTCGTAATTTTAAAAGTTTTATAAGTGGTAATGATGTTTATTTAGTATAAAATCACTTGTATTAGAAATTAATGCAGTTCCAAATTAATGTAACACGATGCTGAACCATAGCCGTGAATTTTAGTTTCTATGTTACGTTTATACAATGCCATTGAGGAATTAATCAACACTAACATATATTCCCACGTATGGGATTAGCAAAGCAGTGTCGTTGTCGGAGGTAGTCTGCCAAACGATAGACCAACAGCGGTCTGTTTTCGCAGATGCTGTAGTATAATTGCTTGCTTCTCGTTTCTCGTTGCAATGAATTTGTTTCTAATTTTGATGGTTGTATGTAATGGATCAATACGAACCTATCGGTGATGCGGTGAACTAAAAACGCTGAATATAACAAAGAATCACAATCACAATCTTGAATCATTGTTGTCGTGATATCTGACCAATCACAATAATCCATTGCAACTGTCTACTGTCACTTAGCTGTCATTACGTTCTGTTACACGCATTTATAAGAAATCATTTAGATTATTAAAATATGCAACATATTACTATTTTATTTTGATTACTGTCTAATGGTTGTCGTGTTTATAGATTTATTATTTATTAGTAAATGAAATGCACTCAAGTAATGATCACAGTTTAGACTACGCTAGAATGATTGTGTTAATTTTCAGAATCTCCAGGAATACTGAAATTAGTTACTGCTGTAATAATTTGAATGTATTATTAGTGTTTAAGTATTGTTTTTTTTTAAATAAGTATATCATGATCTAATTAATAATGTAACATGAAGCTTGAATGTTTTGGTGACTGCTCCTGAGGTGCGGGGAGGAGGGAATCTTGCTGATTTCGTATGAATTCATCCTTTCGTTTATAATTAATTTCCAAAGTATGTGAATCTTTTGTTATTAATAGATTATATTTTTAGTCACGCTCTTGTTTTATTTTTGAAGGTTAACACAAAAAAAAATTGTTTTATAGTTTAGTAAGATTGCTAACCTTCAATTGTCGATGCGACAGCGAGGGTAGGTTGAAAAGAAATAAAACAACTTCAAAGTCTTATAAAGAAAATAATATTATGTAGAATTTTAATACGAAAACCTACTTACGGGGAACGAAATAAGTCGACACCTGTTGCTGAAGCTAATGTGTTGAAAAGAACTTTGCTGTTTTACATATTTCAGTGTAAACTCCCCATTGAAGTGAGTGTACATTGTGATTTTACAAGACTCTATCCATGTGACCATAAACCAGTGATTCCCAACCAGTGCCGCGGCACTTTTGTCTAAGTGTGTAAAGTTTTAAATTTTATTATTATTTTAAAAAAAAATTAAACTCATCTTTTGCTTTGCGTGTCGCCAAATTTTGAAATCGCTAAAGGAAAAGGTTGAGAATCACTACCATAGACAATTCATAGTCATCAGACTAAATCAATTGATTAAAAAAAGTAAATTCATAGTTTCAAGTCAAAGCGATATAATGATTTATGTATTTTTTAAAGCTCGCAATAACATTAGACATCTTTACGGGAGCACAGAAGCCTCCTATTTTCAAAAAAGAAGAAGTAATCTCTTACTAGGTACAGAAATGCCCCGCTTTACGCGAGGGATACGTTCCGGAAAAAACTGAAATTCCCGCGACCATAGAGAAGTTGACTAAATTATGTTTATACGCACTTTTTCGCGTAATGCGGGGCAATGGAGCGCGAAATTTGAATTTCGCGTTATAGTGAAACCGCGCATAACGGGGTCGCGTAAAGCGGGATATTACTGTATTATATTAGACAATTCTTCTTCTTCTTTTCTTAATGGCTTCAGATCTGAGACAATTTAACTAAAGAAGAGACACAGTCAGCACTAAAAATATTGGATTGAAAAACTATTCAAATTGGACTCAAATCCGATTGCAAATTTGATATAACTTCGTATTTCTAAACATTAACACTAGAACCGATTTCAAAAATACTTCACGAGACTTTTATGTAAAACTTTACTCATTATTTTTTTATAAACGATTCTATTTTTTAGCATTTCTACAACAAATTATCGAATTATATTTAATACTTTACAAGCACAAGGTAAAAATGGGTGATATTGACCGGCTGGTAGTTCTAGTGTTAAAGATTTTATGTAAATCTATATATCGCCTGGTCCCGTTGACCTACTCGGATCTAATTTGACAATTTACGTTTTTTTTATTAATTCACACAATTAAACGCAGTTAAAGTGTACCAAAAATTCATAGTTACAGTACAGTTAATTTTATTTTGCCAATATTTTTAATACTGACCTTAATAAAATCTATGACAAATTAAGAAATGAATTTCATTACTATATTTTTAAGCTATATTAAATCAGTGTCTAAGAAACTAAATATACATAAAAAAAACAGCAGCTAACCAAACTCACATTATACTATTATACTACTCATAACGAACGGCTGCAAACCTTTCGAAATTTCAAATTATAACAATCAATTTTCAAATGGATACAGATTGGACTTTGGACTGGAAGAAACAATCATTAGAAAGGGATAGCTATATTCTTATCGTGTCCAAGTTGAGGCTGTAAGAGGGATCTTATATACCTACAAGAAGTGTATCCATTTGAAAATCACCGTGAGTACTGCTACTGGCAAACACTCATACTAATTTGAATATACATCTAAGTGGCTTGTAGAAAGTACATGTGAGCCTTCCGTTCCAGGGGGGCTACTCAGGCATATTCGAAGTTTCGTGATACGGCTGTCACTTCTATAGTTTATGTGAATTTTGACATATAAGCCCGTAAAAATTCCTATCAAATATCCGTAATTTCGTGAATAATTACGTAAGTGCGCCTGAGTAGCCCCCCAGCAGTGTCAGCAAATTGCGGAATATTATTACAAAACAGCCTTAAAATAGAGCCTATATGTTAAAAGCCTTCTTGGTAGGGTCTCGTGTCGAGTCTGGCCTGCAACAGCTCGAGCTGTCTTCTTGCTTCACATTGGGGGAAGTTGTTCAGCTCGTAGTACTGAGGCGCGATCCGGAGAAGCCATTCAGCTGGAACGAGGGAAACAAACAGAGTCAGTTAACTACATAGCTTAAATAGGCATGTGGACAGATTTTGAAATTGCCTTCTATAATGCAGGTACGCGTCTAATATTACCCAAAAACACAATATTTCAGTAATAAACTAACTATATTACTGAAATATTGCGTTTTTAAATTACGCGGGAAAACGCTCATAGCTGTCATGTGACGTCACTCGCTCTGATTGGTGTTTCAATAAACATGGCCGATTGCAGTATTTTATACTTTTATTTTATTAGAAATCTTAATAATCTCAATTTAATTTACAAAATTGAGTAATGCATTGCAGTACTTTAACATTTTTCTCATTAAAATAATTATTTCATCATTTTTTTAATACTGTCCACATGCCTATTATGACAATCCGATGTCATGAAAGCTTATTATAGCTTAGGTTACGATTGACGAGTTTCTCGTGGTCTCCGAAGCCATTGTAGAGTCTGACGATGAGCAAGCGCACACCTTTAGTGCCTATACTAATATAATGAATTGATTCAGGCGTTACTTTGCGGAAGTCCATATTAAAGGAGATTATTTAAAATTATTTTGCTTATAATTCCCACTACATTTAGGTTGATAAAGGAAAATAACCACCACCAATTTGCAATAACTTGTCTCGACGCGTTTCGCCACTTCACATGGCATCATCAGGATACGTTAAGTTATTGCTGTTGGTGGAGGTTATTTTCCTTCATCGACCTTATGTAGCGGGAATTATAAGCAACATAATTTTAAATAATTACCTCTATACTAATAAACTAATTTCATTTCTTATACAATATTAAGTGAATAAAAAACTCACGTTTGATATCAGTTACAGTTCTAATATAGTTCTTGGTGGTCAACACGAACTCATTGTAGAGCACCCAGTCCGGCTTGTGGTCGAGACAGGTCGACGGATGCAACTGCACTGACTGGTTGTCTTTCACTGTCAAATAGTGACCCGAGCGCTCCAAGTGCGCCACCTGTAGTCATCAATTCATTCAATTAATACAGCGGTTCTCAAACTTTTTTAGCGAAGGCCTTAATATAATTATAAAAAACTGATTTATATGTATTTATGAATAATCATATTGCAATGTAATATTTAGTTGGAATATTTAGATGTAACCTTATAATCTCCCTTTGGTAGGTATTTTTTGCAGTATTTTAGCCCGAGGAACGAACACACTTTGAGAATGGCTAAATTAATATATTCAATTACGAACGCTAGTATTCCAAACTCCAAACGTCACTCAATCGTACAAAATAAAATAGACCAATCACACGCTTGAAACATGGTTGACGTAATATCTGACCAATCACAATAATCCATTGCAACTGTCTACTGTCACTTAGCTGTCATTACGTTCTGTTACACGCATTTATAAGAAATCGTTTCAATAGTTACTTGCAACATATTACTATTTTATTTTGATTACTGTCTAATGGTTGTCGTGTTTAAGATTTATTATTTATTACTAAATAATTATTGCTGCATAAGATCTGTAACCATGGTGACTAGTAATGCATATTTAATACATGCACTATAAGGTATATATATACAACAAACACAGCCTATATATCCCCTACTAATATAAATGTGAATGTGAGTTTGTTTGTTACGTTTTCACGCAACAACTACATAATCGACCATTATGAAACTTTGTACACATATTGTTGGAGGTACTACAAGTAACATAGGATACTTTTTATTTAAAATAATAATAATTTTTTACTATAGTTTCCAATTGCCTATAGTTTCAGCTGTTTGCGATCATATTGATTCATTTCTATTGGAACGATCTCTGATACTTATTTAATGACTTAAATGCGAGTGAAGGCGCGGGTAAAAGCTAGTATGTATATATACCTGCATAAAGAATCCATTGACAAGCGCTTTCCTTATATTGATGTAATAATCTTTACTCGCAAACTCTGTGCTTGTTCTTTTCAAACTAAACCTGCAAAAATAAAAAAACACAGTAAATCTCAGATACTACAACTAGAATAAAGCTTTCAACTTTAACAAAGCTTGGACATAATCAATGTTATTTCGAATGAAAATCGTTTATTAGCATAGGCACTAAAGCGTGCACTGGCTCATCGTTAAACTCTACAATGGCTTCGGAAAGGCGTATGGCGAGAAGAATATCACAAGAAACTCGCCAATCATAGCCTGTACATAAAAAAAATTGTGTATCTTTTGTAATTGACTCCTCCTTGCATGGTGTATTGGAATTGAGTGTAAGACCATGCAAGTGACTGTACTTAAATAAATAAATAAATTATTGCTTAGCTTTAATTAAGCATCTTAAAAACAAAGTGATTACAGCAAACACTTGCAGCAGTAGATATAATAACGCACAACAGTCTGTGATACCTGACTAGTAAATGTTATTATAATATTTGTTGTTGAAGTGAGTAGAGGGCGCCGTCGTCGTTGCTGCGTATTGTTCAAATTCAAATATCTTTATTGCATGTCACAATTATAATTAAGATGTCAGTACAGTGACACCCGGTCAGGGCACAGCAATATAATAATAAACAATTTCAATTAATAAACTAAATTTCATTTACTGTTTCGAATCATTGAGGTATTCGTCAATTGAATAAAAGCATTTTAAAATCAAATATGTTTTTAATTTATTTTTAAATTGTGTTAGGCTTTCATCTCGTTTAAGAACTCTTGGCACAATATTATTTAAAAAAATTATTGACATGTTATATGGACCCGACTTCACCATATATAATTTACTTGATTCCACCGCCAAAAAATTATTATTAAATTATTTCTATTGAAGAATGCAAGTGGAATTTTGACAAGTCCATGTGTTCCAAATGGAATCCACGAATGATGTTAGAAAACAGAAAATAGCACAAACCTGTCCATTATTCTACTAAGTTGCTGTCTCACATTGTCTCCAGACTTTAATGATCTATAATTAATAAAATTATCATAACACCAATGCGGGTCCTCCGTGCCTACAAACAAACATTACAATTAAGACATCAATATATTAACAAGAAAATATCCTCTCATCCAAGCGGACACAGGCGACCAAAAAGCCATTCTCAAAGTGTGCTCCGTGGAGCCCTAGAGCGAAAATACTGCCAAAAAATACCTACCAAAGGCAATTATATGTAAAAAAAAAAAATCGGTTGTCTGTAAAGTCGGTTTACTGACGATAGTTGAACGTGACAACGTCTTAAGAAAATACTGATGGAATGGTAGCATTTTTCAAAAGAAAATTTTAATTTCATTTGTTTAATAGATTTGTATCTACATAGAGAAGGAGGTAATTGGAAATCACAATGAAATTGATCAAGATCAAGATCACTTCAAGCCTTACATGGAACGCATCAGAGCGAGGTAACGCCGCATGAGTCATGTTTTTTCGTGCGTGAAGCCGGCTCAATCGAATATATATATATATATATTACGTAATATTGCATTGCAATATGACTATTAATAATCAATAAATACATATAAATCTGTTTTAAAAAAAAAAATTAAGAAGGCTTTTTCTTTCGCCAAAAAAGTTTGAGAACCGCTGCTTTAGACACTCTGACGTGTCATAACGAAGCAGATTAAAATAGAGTAACAATGCATTATTGACAAGAAAAAGAAAAGAGAGATGACAGTGACAAATGTCAAAAGCCTGCAACCTTCTTAAATCGACCGCCACGCCCCCACACGTCGCACCAGCGAATATACTCACTCTGTTTGAAAGCATGGTAGACATTAAGCAGCGTCAGATGGTCCCCGTCGATGTGAGCGAATCGCATCTTGGCATCATCGGCTGCTTTGCGCGTCTCGTTCGGACGGACGAAGCATTGCGGCACTGGAACAACGAACGCACATCAAGACAAGAACACTTGCACAAAATATTATAAAGAAGAACAAAAGGCGACCTTATTATCACTAATAGTAGCAGAGTGTAAAAAAAACAAAATAAAATAAAATCACATATACAAATGAATAATAGTAAATATATAACTCACCAGAAAGCATCGCCGTAATTGATAATATTTCATTGGAACAATTATGGTTACAGGATGCGATCAGCATTTTAGCTAATTGCGGGTCCAGAGGGAACTCCGCCATCACGGCACCCAGATCCGTCAGGTTGCCATCATCATCTGGAACAAAATTATATAAATATACCTAAAACAAGGCCCATATACAGAAATAACACTTAAGCTTAGTTTGATCTTTATGTAGTAATAACTATTTACTAATAAATCTTTAAATACGACAACCATTAGACCAGCCATTCTCAAAGTTGTGTTCCGCGGAACCCTAGGGCTAAAATACTACAAAAAATACCTACCAAAGGAAGATTATAAGGTTACATCTAAATATTCCAACTAAATATTACATTGCAATATGATTATTCATAAATACATATAAATCAGTTTTTTATAATTATATTAAGGCTTTTTCCTTCGCCAAAAAAGTTTGAGAATTGCATTAGACAGTAATCAAAATAAAATAGGAATATGTTGCATATACTTATATATCGAATATTTTAATAAGTAACAGGATAATTCCTTGGAAAACGCTACCGTATGTTTTTTTTTAAATTTATTAATTTTAGTTATAATTTAGTTTAAGCTAATCTACTGATATCATATTTTATTTAAAACTTTCCGAATTTTGTTTTATTCCGATTATGAACTGAAGAACTGTCAATTTGCGATCTCACGATTCGTCATGCGAAAACAATTATTTATTATTATACAGAGTGACATTTACAGTTTTGAACTGTACTCAATGAATCTATGCTTGAGTGTAATAATTGGTTGTTTCAGGCGTTACTTTGCGGAAATCCATATTAACACTAGATTTACGGGACGCGTCAATTTGACGCATTTTGACTTTTATCAGAGAATTACCAAAAACTGTTTAAATTTTTATTTTATCTCTTTGTATGACTTTTATTCATTGATCGAGGGAAATATATATTGAAGTCTATTTTCTTTAAAAGTGTTGAATTACTGAACTTGTCTATGTGGTATACCTATCGCTACGATATGCGTCAAATTGATGCGTTTTAGTAGAAGTAGGTATATAGAAAACGTCCATAAACCTAGTGTTAAAGGAAATTGTTTAAAATTATTTCGCTTATAATTCCCGCTACTAGACCACACGTATGCTGATGATACCACGTGAAGTGGTGAAACGCGTCGAGACAAGTTATTGAATGTTGTAGCGGGAATTATAAGCAAAATAATTTCCTTTGAGTGTAATATCTGAATACGGATCTATAAATAGGATACATAGAAAGAACCTCACCTAAGGCTGCCAGATAATTGAGCAGCTCGAGCGCCCTCATGAGCGTCTCCGGAGCGGGCGGGTCCATGAAGTCAAAGTGCACCAAGTCGTCGATGCCCAGTTTCTTCAGCTGCAGCACCACCGAGCCCAAGTTTGACCTGAGGATCTCCGGATACGTGTTGTCTTGCATTTCAGTCTTGAACGCCTTCTCCGTGTATAGCCTAAAGCATTTGCCAGGCCTCGTTCTGCCCGCCCTGCCTGCCCTCTGCTGCGCCGACGCTTTGCTTATCGGAGACACCAGCAGGGACTCCACTCTGCAACAACACGATATAGTCAGTCAGCAGGCCGGTATATGACCGTTGGTTATTGGCAGTCACTTCTGAGCTGATGTGTGGATGTCTATTTATTTATTTAATAGAGAAAAAAATAATACAAGTGAGTAAAGAGATGGCCTTTAAATATAGCTAAGTAATAATTGATACAATTAGTAATCATCTTCCAGGCAACCAACTTTGGAAGGGGTAGAGCAATGCAGAAGAGAAATAGCGGGAGTTATAAATAGATAATAATGACAATAATAATACACATATACATAAATACTAGGAAGAGAGATAATATTCTTTTAAAGATTTCTTAAAGATGGGAAGAGAAGGAGCATTGCGAAGGTTAGATGGTAAATCATTCCACAAGGAGACAGCTTTTAAAGTGAAGGATTTAGAGTAAAGAGTAGAAGAATTGTCCAATAGATATTATATGGACTGCATAATGCCTGTTTATTTCGCATAAGCTTTTTAAGCTCTTACGCATTGTCCAACGAGAAGCAATCACTAGAACACTCGCCAATCATAGCCTGTACAATATAATGTTACTATTAGTAGGCTAGGGGGCTACTCAGGCGCACGATATTCGGACGAAAGTATGGGCGTTTCCTACTCAGGAACACTTACGGACCAATCACGAAATTACAGATTTGACAGTGACGTCAAGGCTTATTTTATGAACGTTTGACAGGACTTTACGGGCTTATATGTCAAAATGCACGTAAACTACAGAGGTGACGGCCATATCACGAAACTTCAGATATGCCTGAGTAGCCCCCAGGATGGACGTAGCTTGCCCCACCCTAGATCTGACTTGTAAGGTATCTAATCAAACCTAAAAAACTTAATAATCTAGGTACTAGCTACAATACTTAATATCCGTAAGAGAGTTCGACGGACCGTGGGTATAGTTTGCTAATTACATATTATTTTAGACTGCTGCTCCACCCTGAGCCCGAGTATTTTTCATATGAAGAGTGGTTTAAAAATAGTTTTAATTTAATATTCTTTTAGAGTATAGTATACTTATCGAATACCACTTATACCTGTTAAGGGTTAAATGCTTAATCACAATACAAGTTCATCGTCTCACCTAATCCTGGGATTGTACACTTTCTGTTTGGCAAATCCGGGATCTATAACGAACACAACGCCGTCTATTGTGAGGGACGTCTCCGCAATGTTGGTTGACACGACCACCTGCAACGTTCATTATAAAAATAATATGAAATGAAAATAGTTTATTAACATAGGCACTTAAGACATGCACTTGCTCATCGTCAGACTTTACAATGGCTTTGGAAAGGCATATGTCTTCGGAGACCACAAGAGACTCTTCAATTATAGTCTAATTAGAATTAATACAACCTTTAGAAATGCATCTTTTGAATATAACAGATGCACATAATAAAATGCATATCCTAAATTTATCAAAAAATTGTATAATATGTTATTGTAATTTATTTAGATGAAATGACACAAGATTGAACATAACCAATATCATTTTATGTTTACCCATAGGCATATGCCCCTATACAGCAGCTATTCTTCTACATCATAGTAGATTTATTATATATTATTATGTAAGTGGACAATGCCAGTACACAGCAGCTTTGACAAGCTTTTGATGAATGAAAATAAAAAATACATGCAGTCAGCCCGAGCCGAGCACCTGCAATACTTTACCTTACGTCCGATGGCTCCATTCGCTCTATTAGGCGGCGCTGCTTCGAATATCCTCTGCTGCAAGTTGGGCGGCAGGGTGGAATACAGCGGTATGCACTTGAGCTCACCAGCATCCGGACCCAAATTGTCAATTTCACGTTTTATTCTCTTGCAAGCGTCTTCGATCTCTTCTTGACCTAGAGAGTATGTGAAGAAACAACCATAAGAACCGTATACCGTAGAGCAGGGGTGGCCAACTTGATTAGACATAAGATCTACTGTTTACTAACGAAACCCTGTGCGATCTACCACTTATATACTTCTTGAAATCTTAAATGAAACAGCATAGTGTTTAGTATACAATCATAAAATATTTTTTATTGAACAGTCTTACGACTTCCTTTTCGTATCACATATGAGATTGTTTCCTTAAATTTTTATTATTTTTTTAATTTTAAACTTTAGTCTGGTCTATTTATTTATATTTTTTGCCTTGCCACGATCGACTGGACTAATGGTCGCGATCCACCAGTCGATCGCGATCGACCGGTTGGCCACCCCTACCGTAGAGTATCTGGTGTTAATAGTATTGCTTTTATATAGCCAACTGGATAATAACTAAAATAGTATAAATTATTAATGGAACAAAATTAATAAACTATAAGTATAGTACTGTAGTTACATAAATACATTTAAGATGACTTTGGGAAACACTGGGTACTTCCGGGAACCACCGATTAAGAGTTCTTACGACATGTTAGGTTCTCGAAATAAGCGACGTAATGCGAGACATATTTTTTCATATGTTTACATGTAAAACCCAAGGGTTAGGTTCAAAGACACAATAACTCCTTGATCCAATGGTTGCAACAACGAAGTCGCGACAAATGAATTCTCCTATGTTGGAAATCAAAACAATGCTATGCTTGAGAAATAGTATCAAAAACTTGTTTGACGTAACTCGAAGACTGCATGTGTATGTATTGTCAGTGGCGGCCTTAGGGGGTGGCGAACGGGGCAATCGCCCGGGGCCTCGTTTTTAAGTAAAATATTTTAGAACTCAAATTTTATTTATTTATATAACTTTAGCATTTCTCGTCAAATATGACAAATACCTAAACCAAACAACCAGGTTTACTTTCGCACACATACTTTTCACAAAGGACAAAGGGCCTCGCAAAGACCTGCCGCCCGGGGCCTCGCAATGGCTAAGGCCGCCACTGTGTATTGTTACAGTAAAATATTATAATCTATGGTCTTGTATTGTAATCTACTCTATGGTTAACTTGAGTGTTGAATATATGCATCTGAACTTATCCAGTTATTTTATTAACGTAATAATGAAGATCAGAGGCGGCTCGTCCTAAAGAGCGCTGGTGCAGTGCACTCCCACGAAAATTACAGAACTTATATTACAGCGGCGTAGATATAGGTAATATAATATACTATTGTATAGGCATAGTAGAATAGAATGAATGTAATGTAAGGATAGTATGTATTATGAAGAAATATAGATTACGTGGGAGTGCACTGCACCAGCGCTCTTTAGGACGAGCCGCCTCTGATGAAGATATAAAGTACTACGAATTTTAACATGAAAAAGTAGTTATTGTGACATAACTGTAATAGTTAATGTTGCATTATGAATAAAGAATAAATGCAGTTTTTACATGAAAAGCTGTTTATTGCAAGTCACAATGACATAAGTGACAATAGTATTCTTAAGATTAGAATATTAGTTATGTAACAGTTAGACATATGGTGTCGCTGACTTTTTTGTAGATGTTGATGTCCTCTATAAAACTGTAGTACATCACTTTGCTCTATTGTCAATAATTTCCGCAGCATACACAATATAATGAATTTTTTCACACTTTGGGTTACATTATTGAAGTTTTCATATGGATCCCCAACGTCTTTGAAAATATTCAATAGCCTATGTTCATCGGGGATAATGTACGATTCTAATGGTAAAAAAAATAATTTCAAATCGGTCCAGTAGTTCCGGAGCCTATTCAATACATACAAACAATCAAATGTTTCCTCTTTATTATATTAGTATAGATTATATAACCGTAAAATCAAATAAGAAACAATAGAACATACCAGTTAGAAACAGCAAAATATCACCCTGCATCTCTTCACATATATGTATTTGGACCACAGTCCTTATGGCAGCCTCTAAGTAATCCTTCTCAGGCATCGGAGTATAGAATATTTCCACAGGGTGCGTACGACCTGGTGAGAGACGGAGAGAGGAGTTGAAATAGTCTGGTATATTTATTTATAAAGCCTACATATAAAAAGGATTATAATAGTAATAATAATAATAACTTTTTATTGCACACATTATTAGAGAATAAAATAAAAAAATAAAAAACAATAGGCGGCCTTATCACTGAGTAGTGATCTCTACCAGGCAACCAACCTTTAGGTAATAAATCGCGAATTTAATTGGGGTTAAGGGTGCACAAAAAACAAAATATAATAATATATACCAATGAATAATAAAAATATACAAAAAATATACATAAATACATACATATACTATTAAAATAAGAATAAATGTATAATTAAAAAATAATAATAATAAATAAATAAAGTAAAAAAGTGACAATAATAACACAGACAGTTTTACAGTGAGAGATAGTGTTCACGCAATAACTTCTTAAAGACTGTGATAGAAGGCGCGCTACGCGCAGACAACGGCAAAGCATTCCATAGTTATTATACAAAATGAATTTTAATTTAACATTTTATTATAAAACAAAATATCTCTTAATTCTATTATTTATTTAATTCACTTATAACTTTTCTTCATAAATATGTATGTATCTAAGTACTGTATGTATTGTGTATATTTAGTTATTATTTTCTTCACATTGCACCAAATATCACCGCTCACACCGACAAAGGTTCGCTGATAGATTAAGCTCGCCTATGTGAAAAAAATATTACGATTCTTTTTGGCAATAAAGAATTTATTTATTTATTTTATAGGATAGGACGGCATGCTCGAGATGATAAAGGGATAGATACTACACTTCTAATAAAATTACAAAAATACATAAAAAAAAAAAAAACCAAACAGATGTTAGGAAGAGAAAAAAGAAATCACAAACATAAAAAACAATATGACCATAGTCCGTCTGATGTTAAGCTAGAGTGCGGTCCATGAACGGAGACAACTGTTACCATAGACGGAAGTCAATCCCACTATGCCGGCCACAAATGGTAGTTAACAGCAGCTCATAATTACCTGGTACATTCATAAGAGGTGCATCATCAAAATATTGTTGGAATTTACCAGCGTCCAATGTCGCCGACATAATTACTAATTTCAAATCGGGACGCTGTTTTATAACTTCTTTTAGAACACCTGAAAATATTCCATATTTCAATTTAGATTTCTGTTCAAATAATTTTTTATTTCAGAGTTGGCAACATTTTATTATTTTTTACATCTGGTAAGTTACCAATCGATTATTCGAACTTTCAAAAATAGAACAATAAAATCATTTTTAAATCTCTACCAACTTATCTTAAAAGATAAACAGATGAACTTATTTGACAAGCTCAAATATTCCAATAGGAATCCACAGATTCGTGACCAACGATAATAATCCATTACAACTGTCTACTGTCACCTAGCTGTCATTACGTTCTGTTACACGCATTTATAAGTAATCGTTTCAATCGTTACTTATTAAAACAGAAAGAAAAAAAACTGTATATTTGATATACATATAAGTATATGCAACATATTCCTATTTTATTTTGATTACTGTCGAAAGCAGCGGTTCTCAAACTTGTTTGGCGAAGGAAAAGCCTTAATCTAAATATATATAACTCAAAGGTGACTGACTGACATAGTGATCTATCAACGCACAGCCCAAACCACTGGACGGATTGGCATGCAGGTAGATGTTATGACGTAGGCATCCGCTAAGAACGGATTTTGATCAATTCTGCCCCCAAGGGGATAAAATAGGGGATGAAAGTTTGTATAAATCTTATTAGATTTTCGACTGATTGAACTGAAATTAAAGATTGGAGCTATTATGATGAAGACGTCCGCTTAAATAGGATGTATTAGTTTGAAGCCATCAATACCTAATGGAACGAACCTAATTAATAATAATACTTCTTAACGCGAGCGAAGCCGCTGGCAAAAGCTAGTATATTATAAAAAACTGATTTATATGTATTTATGAATAATCATATTGCAATGTAATATTTAGTTGGAATATTTAGATGTAACCTTATAATCTCCCTTTGGTAGGTATTTTTTGCAGTATTTTAGCCATAGGGTTCCGCGGAACACACTTTGTCGTGTTTAAAGATTAATTATTTATTAGTAAATAATTTTGAGAGCATAAAATGGAATAAAATGCATTCAAACTACCCTCAAGCGTCATTTCTGATGATGTAAGAGAATGGAATAGAGCATCCACTCACCCATAAGTATATCAGTAGCCAGGGTCCTCTCGTGAGCCTCATCCAGCAGTATGACCTTGTACTGCTCCAGCATGGGATCGCTCATGGCCTCCCGCAGCAGCATACCATCGGTCATGTATTTGAGCATCGTTTGTGGGCACGAGCAATCCTCAAAACGTATACTGTAACCAACCTGGATCAAATCAAAATCAAAACTCTTTAATTCACATAGGCCCTTTTGACATGAGTGCAAAGTCAGAATGTACTGTGATTTCAGAAAGGCATATGACGAGAAGTAATCATAAGAATTGTAAATATATTACAAGTGTAGTATCTATTCCTTTATCATCTCGAGCATGCCGTCCTATTCTACAATTAAAATTTCGGTTACGCTTTAGTTGAGGACCCCAGGATTTACTAATGTGAAAATGTAAATTTTTTTTTAAATTGTGCCAATTTTTTTTAAAAAAGACAAGTTTATAACGGGCTATCGCGGCCGTCTACTAATATAGAGCTAACTCTAACCTAACCTTTTCGATATTCGTACAGTTTCGGGGTCCTCAACTGATGATCGGTTAAGTGAAAACGTAACACACAAACTCACATTCACATTTATAATATTAGTAGGGATAGTCATAATGTAATTTTGTAGGTAGGCTTTATAAATAAATAAATAAGAACACTCGCCAATCATATCCTGTACAATATAATGTTAACCCTTGACATACAATAACGTCTCTAAGACTTCACGTGCTATGATTGAACTTTGAGGCCTCGGAGACATCAAGAAATCTCTTAGGTGAGTACCAGACAGTATAATATTATTAGATTTGTTTCGACCCTGCATTGATGCAGTTTTTTTAGAATGGTAGTCAGTATAACAGTAATCCCACATGGTATTCTATGGAAATATCAATGCACATTTTATTATTAGTCAAGGGATTAATATTAGTAATGTAAAGGGGGTAGTTTTAAAATTGATACTGAAAAGTAATCACCTGCTGCCCGAGCGCTACATCCATCTCTTCAGCAACTCTCTGCGCCACCGACATGGCCGCCACACGGCGAGGCTGTGTACACGCAACACCTGCAATTATCATATAGTTACATGTAATTACTAAAAGATCTCCAGACGAATAGGCACTAAAGGCGTGCACTTGCTCAACGTGAGACTCTACAATGACTTCGGACAGATGTATGATGAGAAGAAGACCACAAGAAACTCAATTATACTTTTTTTTTATAGAAAGACCAGCATATGACCACACTCCACCTGATGTTAAGCTAAAGTGCGGTCCATGAGCATAGACAACAGTCGACTCCACTGTGCCGGCTTGAGGAGACGAATGTGCACTGTCCAAATCAACAGGGCACACTCCTCTCGTTATCCCGGTGAAAGACTGTACATGAAATGAGATACCTTTCCTCTCAGCGAACTCCACACACCACTGCGGAATCTGCGTTGTCTTTCCAGAGCCAGTTTCGCCGACCAACACGACACACTGCCGCGTGCTTAGCAGTCTCATGAAGTCACTCTTGTACTCCCAGACAGGTAGACCGAGGCGCTTCCGCAACAGCTCATGATAACGTTGCGAATATGGTAAGCCTATTAAATAAATAAATAAAAGTAATAAAGCCCCTATTATCCCAGTCTTTTCTTTTGGGATAGTATACCACTACCACCACATCAACCATTAGTAAATGACTTTATAATATTTTGGAATAAGAAATATGAGCTGTCATTTTAGATGTTTGTACATTTATCAAAATATTTTTTGAAGTGAAAACTTCTTTAGGCGCGTTGAGCGTTTTGGTAGAGGGTAAAATCCTCGGTTCGCGTCACCGACATGCTAAAGTGAATTTTTAATTTGACTATTATTGTAATTATTTAATTGAAGGATTACTGTTTATTTATTGACTTTAAATTCATTGACTTCAGTATAAAAGTGAGTATGAAACATATTAATATTTTTATACAGATAAATGAATAATGAAAACAACGAATATATTTTTAAAAAATTTCATATAATTTTTGCATATAGTTTCAATTACTCTTAATAACTTAATAGTTCCGTTTTAACTTCTATCGGCAGTCCCACGACTGTTTATGTTTTTTTTTCGGCATAGACATTCTAGCTCTTGCTTATACAGTAATGCCCCGCTTTACGCGAGGGATACGTTCCGGAAAAAACTGAAATTCCCCCGACCATAGAGAAGTTGATGGCTACATTATGTTTATACGACTCTTTCGCGTAATTTAATAATAAATTTGAATTTCGCGTTATAGTGAAACCGCGCATAACGGGGTCGCGTAAAGCGGGGTATTACTGTAGGCACAAACGATTCGTTTATTAAAGGAATAAATTTTAGTATAGTGTTATAAAAGTAAATATTAAGATTAGAGATGTGCCGATTATGACTTTGGCCGATTAGCCGACTAGCCGATTAGTCGGTTGTAAATAAGCCGACTAGTCGGCCGACTAATCGGCCAAGCCGACTACGGTTTAGGGGATTCCCGTGGCGCTTCGTTTACAGCTGATTCGCTGCAATTTCAGTCACTGCTGACATGTGGACAAATATATATAACAAAGAAAGTTTTTTGATTTTTGCAGCTCACCGGTTTGACGATAGTTTCAAATATCATCACGCAGATGATTAGATATTGTTGTTTCGTTTTTTAATTAAGATACTAATTTTGTTTGATAAATGTCATCAATATATTTTCTTTACAAGGAAGTAACACATACACTTTATTGAGAAATAGACACAAAGTAACAAGCTGGATAGTCGGCGCTTTTTGCCGATTAGTCGCCGACTACAATAGTGGCCGGATAGTCGGCTTTACCGACTAGTGGCCGACTAGTCGGAACATCTCTAATTAAGATGTAATGTGTGGGAGGTCGCACGTTTTGGCTTTTTCGTGGGTCGTGACATAAAAATTGTCGAGAAAATAGTAATACAAAACTTACCAGTATGTATATTAATCCCCGGAGTAGATGTAGACGTCGTTGAAGGTACCAGACTTCCATCGTCTAAGCTGATACCAGATTTAGCTGCAGCGGCGGCTTTCTCCTCTCTATAAGACAAGTTTCATGTATAAGTTCGAAGTGATGACAATAACCACTGTACACAACCACTTTCAAGTCAAAAATTCTTAAACATAACGTAGGTAGTAACATAATATTGTTTATAACTAAATTTCATACATTTAATAGATATAAACATAAAAGAAATCTCAATAATTTACTCATAATGACTACACATCAATGATTAATTGCGTCTACCGTTAATTTTAAGCGCTATTTCTGCTGTTAAAACGTAGATACTATCGCAATACTAAACTCCCATTAGATCCGTGTATATACATTTAATAATAAACACTACAAACAATATAAATTGATCCTCACGTACTTTATTTAATATTTTATACGCGAAATTATAATAATTTATCTCTAGAATAAACCTTAAAGGTTCATGTTTACCTACTCATTGACAGGTGACCCACTAAATGCCAAAAACAATAAAATTCAAATTAATTCTCAAATAAATAAAGCATAATTACTATGTATATATCGTTTTCGAAACGCAATAATAATAAAACATGATAATCGTTATGATAAATTTAATAAATAGGTATCAAGTTCAATGTGTTGTCGGTGGGAAACAAGCATGGGTTTCCGTGAAGTTCGTTCGTGATAATAAAGAGCTACTCACCTTTTCTTCTTAATAAACGGATCCATTACTTCAATGCGACGCTTCGACATTGTTAACGGATATGTTTAACACATAAAATAACAAAATAAACGTAAAACTTTAACTTTTTTTACGAATTTCCCACTAAATGCTACCAAATACAAAATGGCGGCGAGAAAAGAAACTACAATAGTTTTTTCTTGTCTGTGTTAATTTATTGAATGAATTATTTTGTCAAGTTTAATTTTATTTATTTATTTTATTAACTTTAATAAATTAATGCCTTTAATACAATTTATATTTAGATATACAGTATTTAAAAAAACTAGACACGAACAATGCGATATTTTTATGTACAATGATTTTTCTGGCAAGTACGTACGTTGCAATACTGCGTTTAGTTTTTAACTAAAATATTAAAAGGCGTTTGAAATTACAAGTTTGTAATAAATATGTTTAAAAATTAAATGTCACGAAGTCATAAGTACAAACAATATCAATTTTACTGACCTATGTAAAAAATTGTAGATCATACACGTCAGTCTTTATACATTAATATATACAGAAAATATTACAGTTTGCGAGATAAATCAATTAGATTTTTGTTAGTTATATTTATATGCTACATATTAAATATTATATAGGATATTTTTTTCCAAATTCACATAGAATGTTAAAAAATAATACTGTCGTGTCTGTTCAGAAGTTAGTACAAAATGTCAAAGTCATAAAGGTCTGGAATTTCCAGCTCTGGCTATTGATTATTATTTCTTTTAATTATAAAAGCATTTAAACAACATTAATGTTGATAACGAAGTAATAATAAAGTGGTGTGTTAATTATTAATCGTATTTTTGTGTATGTTGATGCTATGTAACAGACTTGTAACTGTGCGAAGTATAAACCGATACGCAAAAGAGCAAATATGGTATGGATTATGGATAACTTCCTCTAAACGGACCTCAAACGAGATAGTTGCAATAAATTTGCAATAGACGTAAGTTGTTTTCTTCAATAATGCAACTTTGTGCACCTGTATTCTATTCAAACGTCATTCGTAAATCCAACATGGCTGACGGTGACTTCATTCTGTTTACTATTTATTTAAACTAATTTAAAGTTTGAGAATCTGTGTTTCTCAAAAAAAAAAAAAACACTTAATTGAGTAATTAATTTATAAACATAAAGTAATTTGTCGCAATGTTATTACAAAAAATTCAAAATGTTTATTTTACTTATTTTAATGGTTGTCGTGTTTAAAGATTTATTATTTATTAGTAAATAATTATTACTGCATAAAATGGAATAAAATGTATTTAAGTAATGATTAGGTATTCACAGATCAAACTGTGCTAAGGAAATAATATTCTGAATACAGTAAACAAAAAAGCTCTGAAGTAAATTGATAAATAATGAAGTTCTACTTCACATTTTGCTATAGTCTTTGTTTACGCTGATTCCATACAAATGTATAAGATTGTACTGAGAATAATAAAGTTTAACGAATTTGAATTTTTGAAAATACGACATCACAGGCTTGGCTTTAGTTGAGGACTCTAAGACTACGAATAGCGAAAAGGTTAGATTTGGCTCAGTATTAAGTACGACGGCTACTGCAGTGGCTGTTACAGCTTGTCTTTTTTATTTAAATTAGCACATTTTTATATTTAGTAATTCCTGGGGTCCTCAACTAAAGCGTTACCTCAGATACATTTACGATCCCGTGGGCTTATCACGAATTTAGTCTGGCTTTCGAATCGAGCTGTCACAAGTAAAACAGATCCGTTAGCAATCGGGATCATGAATTTTTACTAACGACTAACGAGCACCAGCAATCTATCAAATGAACGAAAGATCGAGACGTTCGAAAATTAACAAAAAGTATCTAAAATATTGTAGTTCCAAATCCGCACGCGGTGGCGCTGCTCAAATTTCCATACAAATCGCTTGAAGCGAACTCGGTTCGAAAGCCAGACTAAAATTCGTAATAAGCCAACTTATATCATTCACAAAATTACGGATTTGACAGTGACTTCATGACAGATAGGCAACTCAGGGCTTATTTTACAGGCTTATATGTCAAAATTCACCTAAGCCTCAGAGGTGATGGTCATATCATGAAACTTTGGATATACCCAGGCCTGAGATATTCATAGTAGCATAGTGTTGTGTTTGGTTGTTTTGTGAACATTATTTTATTAGTTTACATTCTTTGTGAGTTACTATTACGTTTATTTTAATTTCAATAGGTTATTTTTTTAACCTTTAACTGCTGAGGAGGGGGTCTCTCAGGTTTTGGAAAATAAAATTTTTGAATTACCCTAATTAGTTAGTTATTTATAATAATTTTATTTCTTCTTGCTGATTTATGATCTCATGTGATTTTTTTTCCAAAAAAAAGTGTTTTCTAAATTTGAAATGATAGTTAATTATATAGAAATAAATTATAAAAAAATATTTTATTTAAATACATCCACAAAAGCTAAATATTAAACACTAAACCCTAAAGATTTTTCAATACAAGCACATATATGTACGGGTCTCTGAGGCCCCCACGTCAGTAGTTAAAGGTTAAGAGAACAAATAAGACGTTTCTAAGTAGTTCAATGGCTCACTACTAGGAAATCTTTGTGCATTATCAATTTTTGAAGACAGCCGAGAGGTGGGTCCATGTTCGATGGGTCAGATCGGTCAGGTGATTGAACTTTGGAAACCACTGGTCTATGTGTTTATTGTTATTATAATATATTTTTTCTGATTTCCAGATGAAAGTTCGCCAAGCGAATATCACAGCCAGTCTATAAAGCAACACTTCAATATGGGCCAGCAGAATTCACGGAGAGGTAATAAGGTTTTTTGTTAACATTAGATTTACCAGACCAGTCAAAATGACTGGTCTTGCAAGATCAAATTAAAATTCCTACTGCGTGTAACATTTTCTTTGATTCTTCTAATCTTCTTTAATTTATAACAGAAGAATTGGTTTTATGAATTTTATATTATTTTACATATATTTGTAACAAATATATACTTTTTTGGTTTTGGTAGAAATAGGTATATCTAGTGTTAATACGGGTTTAAAAGATAAACCAGCACAACGTGAGACGTAATATAATTACTAGAGATGTGCCGATTATGACTTTGGCCGACTAGCCGATTAGTCGGTTGTAAATAAGTCGACTAGTCGGCCGACTACGGTTTAGGGGATTCCCGTGACGCTTCGTTAACAGCTGATTCGCTGCAATTTCAGTCACTACTGACATGTGGACAAATAAAGTTTTTTGAGTTTTACAGCTCACTAGTTTGATGATAGTTTCAAAT
The DNA here is from genome assembly GCA_028551675.1 of Tineola bisselliella. NCBI lineage: Eukaryota > Metazoa > Arthropoda > Insecta > Lepidoptera > Tineidae > Tineola > Tineola bisselliella. The sequence continues at coordinate 77,327 of JAPWLS010002194.1, forward strand.
ATCATCACGCAGTATTGCAATTTATGACATTAAATATTATGTTGATTTGTTTTTTTTAATTAAGATACTAATTTTGTTTGATAAATGTCATCAATATGTTTTCTTTACAAGGAAGTAACACATACATTTTATTGAGAAATAGACACAAAGTAAGAAGCCGGATAGTCGGCGCTTTTTACCGATTAGTCGCCGACTACGATAGTGGCCGGATAGTCGGCTTTACAGACTAGTGGCCGACTAGTCGGAACATCTCTAGTTTTAAACAATTAATGAAAATAGCAGTTGTATAGCGCCCAACAAAATATTACTAAAGAATACATAATTTAGATCTTTTTGTCATAGACAAATAAAATTTACATGATATCTTTTATGATAATGTGAAGATGTAAAAGTATTATCAATAGAAGATAATCAGATAGAAGTTAGAAGTGAACAATGATTTCTTTTGTTCCGGATTTCAAAGTTTTTATGAACACAATAACAAACTAAAGAATAGTTTCAAATGTATCGCGTCACAAAGTGTTTTTCATGACAATTGCTCGTCTGGAATAGATCGTTTTGATTGATAATATAGCCAATTGTTCTGAATTATTTAACTGTATTTTTATTTTAGGCAATACAAGAGTTATTATTCATGGAGCTTTTCAAATGGATACACTTTTTGTAGGTATATAAGATCCCTCTCACATGCTTCAACTAGAACACGATAAGAATATAACTATCCCTTTCTAATGATTGTTTCTTCCAGTCCAAAGTCCAATCTGTATCCATTTGAAGATTGTCAACTGTATTTTTGTATAAATGGTATCTATAATGTAGGTTAATATACAGTATAAACTCCATTGAACGTGCATAAATTGCTTTGTTTACATTGTTATCCATACAATATATAAATACACTCTGTATAACATCATACCCACTCTAAATAACGTCATTATTAAGCAATAAACAGTACTTTCTAAGTTACAGAAATTAATAAGAACTGCAGCTGTGTACGTTCTTTATACTTTATTAGTAAATACATATGTATTATAATAGTCAAATAAAATTGAAGGAATTTATTTAAAATTATTTTGCTTATAATTCCCGCTACATTAGGTTGATGAAGGAGAATAACCTTCACCAACATTCAATAACTTGTTTCGACGCGTTTCGCCACTTCACGATACGTGTGGTCTAATAGCGGGAATTATAAGCAAAATAAATTCCTTTAATATGGATTTCCGCAAAGTAACGCCTGAAACAACCAATTGAAATAAAATTGTTTTTTCTCTTTTTAACGACAACTCTCAATAACGCCCTTAAGTGTCGCTATATAGAGTTGAAATTTTGTACAATATATTTATTCCGTCCGCAGCTGCTGCAAGCGAATGCCAGTGTGACTGTACGCTGGAACGTCGCCGCTACGAGTGCTCGCCGCCTCACACGTCGAGTGTGCACCGATACGTGTCGGCTCTCACTTCCAGACTTAACCCGAGATCTCATCCATGCAGACACAAACCTTGCCTCTGTACAGAGTACAATAACGAAAGGTAGTTTCTTTTTTCAGTTATTCACTTTAGTAATAGAGCTGCTGTATACTGGCATTGTCCACTTACATACTAATGTCATAATAAATCTACTATGATGTAGAAGAATAGCTGCTGTATAGGGGCATTGGCATCCTATACTAAACATCCTAAACAATACAAACCTTATATTACAAAACAAAAAGCAGTTCAGTTGTTAAAAAGTACCACTAGATGGCGTTAGTCCCGTTTTATCACGGCCTCAAGCCAGCATAGTGAAGGTGACTGTTGCTATTATAAAAATGCTTGGGCTATTATAATATTAGATATATTTATTAGAGATGTGCCGATTATGACTTTGGCCGACTAGCCGATTAGTCGGTTGTAAATAAGCTGACTAATCGGCCAAGCCGACTACGGTTTAGGTGATTCCCGTGACGCTTCGTTTACAGCTGATTCGCTGCAATTTCAGTCACTACTGACATGTGGACAAATATGAATAACAAAAAAAGTTTATTGTGTTTTACAGCTCACTAGTTTGACGATAGTTTCAAATATCATCACGCAGAATTGCAATATATGTCATTAAATATTATGTTGATTTGTTTTTTAATTAAGATACTAATTTTGTTTGATAAATGTCATCAATATATTTTCTTTACAAGGAAGTAACACATACATTTTATTGAGAAATAGACACAAAGTAACAAACCGGATAGTCGGCGCTTTTTGCCGATTAGTCGCCGACTACGATAGTGGGCGACTAGTCGGAACATCTCTAATATATATATAATAATTGATTAAACTAGTCATGTAGAAGCTAGTCACATTGAAATTAATCTGGCAACATTTAAAAAAGAATTAATGACATTTGAAGTTGTCCAATTAGTATGAGTTGTTTTAAAATTGGAACTGTGTTGTGAAACTAATGTGGTAATAAATATTCCAGATTGCCAGTTGTGTTGACGCATCTCAGACGGGAGCTGGATGCCTTCGTTTTTAATGCAGGTAATGAAAGTACAATACTTACTATGTAGTCGGTACTGACATTTTGGCAATGATTGTTTGTTTGTTGAAATAGTTTGAAAGAATCGTTTTAACATTATCTCAGTGGTTTCTGAGATACTCAATTCACACACATATACTGTGTATAGTGTATCGCCTTGTAAAATTGCGGTGTTGTAGAGAACCTATTAGATAGTAGTTCGTAGTTTATTCTTTTTAGGTCGCGAAGGTTTATGTCTTGAAGTCAAACACGTACCTATTCTTATCAATGGCAGCCGAGAGGATGTCTACGCAGTACTGACAGACTTTCGACTTATCTTTCTAACTCTGTTGGTTCTCACAACACAACTCATTGTTCCGCCCCAATTGAGCGGCATCTATTCATCCTCTCGTTTGCCTGTTTGTTTATTATTTAATAACAGCAATATTGTTCGTGCCTACCTGAAAGCTATTATCCATACTAATGTTCCTTGTTATTTAGTAGACACGATAACAAACAAATTAACAATAATATTTTAGGAATTAACTAAACAATGATCCCTAAATTTTAACACTCTGCCTACCTGCCTACAACAATGCCCTAGGTAGGCAGATGTGCTAAGACCATAGCTAGTCGTCCGTAACACCTACCATGTTAGTAGGCGATTTGTAAGTTTGTGAATTGTATTGTCTGTTGCAGAAGAGTCTAAGGAGAATGAGGTGTATGTGCTGTCGGTGGCGCCAAGAAAGTGAGTATATATGTATATATAGTTATTTAGATGCTACGTCATTGAAATATCACAAATAGACCATCCAATGGAAACCTATTGTCGTTCTGTGTGATATGTCGTTTAAGTAGTCTGCTTCACTTGCAATTAAGTAATTAAATAAGTATCAGAGATCATTTCAATTGAATTCCAAACAGCTGAAACTATAGTCAGTTGAAAACTATAGTTTAAAATAAAAAGTATCCTATGTTACTTCTAGTACCTCCAAAAATATGTGTACAAAGTTTCATGACGATCGGTTAAGTAATTGTTGCGTGAAAACGTAACAAACAAACTCACATTCACATTTATAATATTAGTAGGGATTAAAAATAGTAAATGTCAGTGGCAACACTGTTACGTATATTTGACAGGTTAATGTAGATGTGTAGCCATGTGAAAAAAATTATGAAATATATGTGCCAATTTTTTTTTTGTCTATGCCTCTGTGTTCTATAACTGTCGGTTGTCTATTAAAGAATTTCTATATTATGGGCTTTATTACAATTGTACTATTACCCAACAAGACCTAGTGTTAACTCGGAGGTGCTACTAATTTTAAAGGAAATTATTCAAAATTATTTTGCTTATAATTCCCGCTACAACATTCAGTAATTTGTCTCGACGCGTTTCGCCACTTCACGTATCCTGATGATGCCACGTGAAGTGGCGAAACGCGTCGAGACAAATTACTGAATGTTGTAGCGGGAATTATAAGCAAAATAATTTTAACTAATTTCATTTAATATGGATTTCCGCAAAGTAACGCCTGAAACAACCAATTATACTAATTTTAAAGCCTATATGTTGGTAAATAACGGATTTATGTTGTGTGTTACAGCGGCGATGAAGATGCACAGGAGGCAGGTCGCAGTGATTCACCTGGAAATGGGGAGCGTCTAACTCATATACAGGTAAAACAAGTTCTTCTTGAAACTTCCATAACACAGCATTTATTAGCGTCATAGGTACACTCACTAGTGGAACTACTTAATGCAGTTTTATTTGTTCTAATTGGAATCTATGGTATCCAGGTGCTTGTATAAAGTGTGAGTTATGGTGTGCGCAGGTCGTGTGCGGCAGTGAGCTGCGGGCGTTGCTGCTGCAGCAGAGGCCCACGCCACCTCTGACGCCGCCCCCTGTAGCCCCACCACACAGAGTGCACACCCAGGTGAATATTTTGTAAACGTAATTGTTAATCTATTACTCGGGAAGCGAATAACTATGTGACAATTTCATTGGGATTAGCATAAAGATAAAGTCATATAATAAGCTGCCCGATGATATTAGTAACCTCCCTCTTTGTCAGTTCAAGAAATAAAGCTTGCACATAACCAATGTCATGTTATGTTTACCCGTAGGCATATAATAGGATGACAATGCCCCTATACAGCAGCTATTCTTCTACATCAGCGCTGTCCAACTTATCATAGCCCGCGGGCCATATTTTCTTCACCAAACATTTCGGGGGCCAAGAAGGTTGATGAATGAAAAGTCAGTTAATGTTCTTGTTCAGAATAAATAAATAATCCATCTCCCAGCGATCTTGAAATTCTCGATTTTCGAGGTCTATTTTTCTTTTATTAGTAGCACTCATATTCAATAATTATTTTAAATAATAAATAAATATGAAATTAAGTTAATAATATCAGACGTTAAACGGATTGCTGCTGTATTCAGCCAGGTTAAGTGAAGTTACGCAAACTAAATAGTACCTACTTTAAATTCAAATTAGATTTAAATTTTCACATAGTAAAATAATTTTAATATTAATAATAATAATTTAGTAACATAAATTTATTCATAGTAAAATGTACCCGCGGGTCGCCAGTTGGACAGCCCTGTTCTACATCATAGATTTGTTATATATTATTATGATATTAGTATGTAAGTGGACAATGCCAGTATATAGCAGATAAATCAAATTGATAATAATTTATTTCATTTATATTTGTATGAAATTCCAATTTAATTAATATATATTACATTTTACAATCGGCACTAGTTTTATGTTGGTTAATTTTACAATTAAAAGAAATGTGTTAAAATGAACGCATCGATACGCGCGGCCGCCATTTTGGAAACGAAACGGGGATTTTGGCGCGAAAGTTTGATATAGGGATGCGTGATATCAATGAAATATCGATATTTTATTAACATTTTTAACACTAGATTTACCAGCTTAAATATACCTATTTCTACCAAAACCAAAAAAGTATATATTTGTTACAAATATATATAAAAATGATATAAAACTAATTCTTCTGTTATAAATTAAAGAAGATTAGAAGAATTAAAGAAAATGTTACATGCAGTAGGAATTTTAATTTGATCTTGCAAGACCAGTCATTTTGACTGATCTGGTAAATCTAGTGTTAAAGGATGCCAGTGTTGCGATAGTTATCGATATTTTTTTACTCTGTGGGCTTATCACGAATTTAGTCTGGCTTTCGAATCGAGCTGTCACAAGTAAAACGGATCCGTTAGCAATCGGGATCATGAATTTTTACTAACGACTAACGAGAACCAGCAATCTATCAAATGAACGAAAGATCGAGACGCTCGAAAATTAACAAAAAGTATCTAAAATATTGTTGTTCCAAATCCGCACGCGGTGGCGCTGCTCAAATTTCCATACAAATCGCTTGAAGCGAACTCGGTTCGAAAGCCAGACTAAAATTCGTGATAAGCCCACTGATATTGATATAATTCATCCCTAGTTTGACAGTTTCTTTTCGTATTAAGCTTGTTTATTATTAACACTTTAATTTTGTGTTATGGGAATATATGGTGTTGTGTTTAGTTTGAAATAATATGTAATAAAGATTGTGTGTGATGCATGTCTTGCCGGACGGATAATGCAGGTAAACGTAGAGGTATTGAGTAGAGAGGAGTTCGCGCGTATGCTCATGAGAGCCATCCCGTCGCCGCAGCCGTCGCCCGTGCGCGGCCTCTCCAGGATACACTCGCAGGTGAGGTCGTGATATCTTATAGTGCAGCCATTCTCAAAGTGCTGTTCCGCAGAACCCTAGGGCTAAAATACTTACCAAAGGGAGATTATAAGGTTACATCTAAATATTACATTGCAATATGATTATTCACGAATACATATAAATCAGTTTATTATAATTATATTAAGGCTTTTTCCTTCGTCAAAAAGTTTGAGAACCGCTGGGTTAAAATATTGTACGGTCGTTTGTGTCATACAATGCTCTCTATAAGTGTTTTGCGTGTGTGAGGTTATTAAACCATTTGCATCATGAGGAAATATGAAAAAAAGGCCCACATCACCAGATTTTTGTTTTTATATTCAGGTCGGGTTGGGTTTAGCTGAACTGAGCAGGAATTCCTTTTTTTTTTGTTTTTTAGAACCAAATATAGTGGCTTGGCTTGACCACAAGACTGTACAAATAACGAAAAGATTAGGCTAGAGTTAGCTCTATATTAAGTATATATCTAGTTTGGTATTGGTATAGCTCATAGCTCAGTAAAAGAAAATTAAATAAACATTCATTCGAACGTGGCAATTTGTTTATTTATCTAATATAAAATTACGTCTTCTGAAACTATATTCGGAATAGAATTCCTGCTCAGTTCAGCTAAACCCGTACCTCATTCGAAGCTCTGCAACTCACTCCATAGTTAAGTGATAACATTTAAAAAAAAAATGCATATTAGGTTCCAATTGGAGTGACTGGAAAATGATGCAAATAGGTTAATAGTTCAATGTATTGAGATTTAATACTCCGGTCTACTATTCTGAATCTGTCTTAACAAGCCGGTATAGTGGATGCGAGTGCTGTCTGCAGTTTTTCGTAGTAATATTTGAAAGTGGGAGGGCTGTGGTGGAAATCACTGGTGTTCCATGGTATCCGCCTAGCTCTCCGAAGCTGTGTTAGTTATTTAAATGGTATTGTGGTTTGTTAGGAGGGGCAAGACGGATACGTGCAAGTCTACGCCGAGCCTTTCAAAAACTATGTCAAAGTATGATCATATAATTTGTAGAGACATTCTGAGAGGGAACATCGTTCGCTAATTAAATGTCAAGTGACTGCGTGTAGTCGTTTGACTGCAGTCTCTTTACTAGTATACTGAGGCTTTTTTATGCTAGTGAATTTTCTATGTTATTTGTAGTCTATACTAATATATAAAGAGAAAACATTTAATTGTTTGTTTGTATGTATTGAACAGGCTCCGAAAATACTGGACCGATTTGAAAAATTCTTTTACCATTAGAATCCTACATTATCCCTGATAAACGTAGGCTATAGAATAATAATGCACCCCAAAGTGTAAAAAAAATACAAAAAAATCATTATAGTGCGTACGCTGCGGAAATTATTGACAATAGAGCAAAGTGATGTACAACAGTTTTATAGAGGACATCAACATCTACAAAAAAGTCTGTGGTACCATATGTCTAACTATTACAGTTATGTCATAATAAGTACTTTTTCATGTTAAAATTTAAACTTCATAGTACTTTATATCTTTATTACTACGCGAACAAAGTCGCTGGCAACAACTAGTGTATTATAAAGGTCCCATTACTAGCTTAATTGGAGTCTGAATGTATCATTTGGACTACACGTAATATGGAATAGTGATTAAAACTCGTACTATTAAATATTTGTATCAATTGAGAGGAGCACAGTGTTTTCCCGAGGGTGGGGCGCGGATACCTCCCACATGTAAAAAGATTGGTCAAAGAAAACTATGTCAGATATTAACACTAGAACTACTCACCAGTTATATGACCGGTTTCAAAAATTCTTCACAAGACTTTTATATACGACCCTACTCGTTATTTTTTGTAAACGATTCTATTATTTACAATTCTACAATCAATTTATTGAATTATATTTAATACTTTGCACGCACAAGTCATCCGGTCATTTTGGCCGGTTGGTAAAAATAGGTCATATTGACCGGCTCGTAGTTCTAGAGTTAAGATAATAAATAATTTGTCAGAAAGGTTATATATAAGGTGTAGATCCTATTGTTTTTAAAGTCTTTTTCATTGTGTTAACAAAACGATGCATCAAATGTGAATAGGCATTTTGAAATTGCCTTCTATAATGCAGGTACGCGTCTAATATTACCCAAAAACACAATATTTCAGTAATAAACTAAGTATATTACTTAAATATTGCGTGTTTTAAATTACGCGGGAAAACGCTCATAGCTGTCATGTGACGTCACTCGCTCTAATTGATGTTTCAATAAACATGGCCGATTGCAGTATTTTATACTTTTATTTTATTAGAAATCTTAATAATCTCAATTTAATTTACAAAATTGAGTAATGCATTGCAATACTTTCATCATTTTTTTAATAGTGTCCCATTATAAATAGAGTGGTTAGGAATATAATATGTAAAGATTCTAGAATAATGACAACGATTTTACCTCTCATATCTTATTGTCTTGTATTGTATAAATGTTTAGTTTTATTTATTGTATTATTATTATTTATTATTATTATTATTCCTACTGTTCAGCCTCGTTTTTTTTTTGTTTTCTTGCACCTTCGTTAATGTTTTTGCCTCCATTGTCTGAATTATTAGCATGGTGCAATTTTACAAGAGAGCTATTTAACACGTTAAAGACCGCATGTCCACCGGCGCACATTGGGGCGACGCCTAAGAAGCCCATATCAAAAATCAAAATTGTGAATGTCACTTTTTCAAAATATTTTAATTTTATTTAATACTTAAAATGTGCCGCTTTAAGATGCAATAATTTTTTTTTATGATTTACAACATTTAATATAAAATATAACACGTTAAACTTCATATACTCAAAATACTCGAATTGTTGAAGATGCAATTGAACACATTCAGAGCTTTATTTTATAGCTTTATTTTATGAAACCTATATAGTGTAGCATATTTTTAAAAAGTACGCCTTTCGTAGATATAAAAACATAAATTATTTCTTAACTTAGTGGTATAATTTGTATAAAAATACTGAAACGAACAAATGTCTATGAAAAAATAATTTGTTTGAACTTCAACGAAGCTTTTAGTAGTTAGCTCAGTTTGCCTCAGTAAAGATTTTGATGTTGTTTGATAGGGCATATATCCACAATAGACATATCCAAAAATCAGCTGCGGTTATTTGCGGTCTTCATAGTTACAGCAGATCTAGTATCGAATGGCGGTAATTATGAACTGTGTGATGGTTTTTGATAAGTCTTGCAGGCATATTAGTTAAATGAAAAATTATATCGTATGATATATTTTTCAAGACAGAATATTTCACAGATTCAGAACTATTAATTACTTTTTCATATGGTTATAAAATTTAGAGTAAAATCAATAAAATTTGAAAAAAAAAATATCGAAAATAAATTATTATTGAAATTCCAGGAGGCTTTTAGTAGTTAATTCACGGACAGAGCATTAAAAATAATTTTGCGGTGTTGCCTATTGGACAGCTATCCGAAGATGCCCAAGAGTCACGTAATAAAGACCATAAAAAATTTCGTCCATACATAACGAGCATTCGAAAGCCATGCATTAAAAATGTAAAGGATTTTGATGAAGATATTTTGCATCTTTTGAACGTAGGCACAGACTCTGGAGTTTCTGAATTATAATATGCACTGTAAATAATATTAATATTTATTCACAAATAAGCAAAAATAAATTCATAATTGTCGTCATATTAATTTTATTTTACTAAATAAAAACTTTTTTATTATTGTACTTTGTTGTATATGAATGTGTATATCTTTTTTTGAAGAAAATAATTTAAAAAATGTTTTCTTATAAGTAAAATTTCAACGATCAAATCGGTTTTCGAGCAAACCTTAGAATGCAAGGCGCGCGAAGCCGTGCTCATAAGCTTGTTATGGATAAATACCTACTAAATATAACAGTCATATATCATAGCATATGCGTGCAAATTTTTATAGTAATATCTCTAAAAACTAAGAAGTTACAGATTTTTGAAATGCAAATGGCCGAAACGCCCCAATGTGCAGCGGGTCACTCCACAACGACATCACCGGCCCACGTGCTCACGGGTGGGGTCACTTGGGGACCGCTTGTACACCAGTGGGCATGATTAACAATAAAAAAATGCCGGTCCATATGTGTTATATACAATTTTGCAATGCGGTCTTCAACGTGTTATAGTTCTTATTGTGCATAGTTTGTTCGTGTAGGTACATTATTTGTTGTTCAGAAACTATTAAAACCTAAAATTTGTCATTATAACAGTTTATAATGACAAATTTTGTTTTCTGTTATAAAATTGATATGAAATGCATTTATGATGGGAAGGTTAAGGTAAGGATAAGGTATCACTGCTTGTGGCAACGATACAAACGATTATATCCAAATGGATACAGATTGGACTTTGGACTGGAAGAAACAATCATTAGAAAGGGATAGCTATATTCCTATCATGTCGAAGTTGAGGCTGTAAGAGGGGTCTTATATACCTACAAAAAGTGTATCCATTTGAAAAGCTCCATGTGTATATCTTTTCTTAGCTGTTGAATTTTGAACTACGATTAGCGGTTGGCAGCGGGGTGCAGGGGGGAGGGGGGGGGGAGGATTATAAAAGCAACAGAGAAATAAATTTGGCATGAACAGTAATCATTATTTAAATAGTTGTATTTTTTCTAATTTTTGTATTTAAGCTGTTAGCACCATCACGATAGCTTAAAATAAATACTACATATATTTATTCGAAATGGAACAAGCTAGTTGAGCTTTGACAATAAATTCTGTCATTTACTATTTAACGTTTGACAGGTAGTCGTGTTGTCATGTCATTTCTTTTTTAAATAACACCTCTGACTCACTTGCCAGTTTTATGCATGTTAAGTGTTTAGTTAGTATTGATTGCTTATTTTTATATCATAGCAAGTATGACCGAAGTAACCTTTTGTGATATTTGAGGTTACTTGCGGACATGGCTTGAGATTTTCGAAAGTTTTGCAGCCATTATTAAGTAAACGTAAGGACCAATCTTAAAGTGGAATAATAGTGTTTTAAATATATTCTCAGGTGGATTACCTGCATTGCTTAGTGCCTGACCTGCAAGAGATCACAGCTTGCTCCTTCTACTGGGGCAAGATGGACAGATATGAAGCGGAACGATTGCTCGATAATAAACCGGAAGGTAATAATTCTAATAATTCCGCCACTCGCTCGTAGAGGGCGTTATCAGAATTGTAACACGCATTTTGTATTTCGATAAAAGTTATACTTCTATCTGTGTTTGGTTACCATTAATCGTTAAGGCGAATCGTGATGATGCCACGTGAAGTGGCGAAACGCGTCGAGACAAGTTATTGCAAGTTGGTGGAGGTTGTTTTCCTTCATCGACCTAATGTGTAATGTTTAACCCATTACTTCCTTCATTTCATTTCATTTCATAATACGTTAAGAAAAAATAATATGACAAAAAAAAATTTAACAAAATTCTGTAACGCTGAGTCAGCCTGTCCTATAATTATGACAATGGGGATATAAATTATATTTTGTTTTTATTTTTCATATTATACATATTTGATAGAAGTCTAAGAATCAGTTTTATGCACTTTGAAGTTGGTTACTGTTTTCTTTTTACGGTATATAAAATCGGAACATAATGCTTTTTTTGAGGCAACAAAAATGATCAATTTGAAAAAATACATTAAATTTACGTAAATATTTTTCTCAGTGGAAAAATATTATTTCATCAGAACAATAAAAAATAAAACTCTTAATAGGTTAAGAAAAAATTGGATATAGTGTCCTAAAAATAGGACAGTGGGAAGTAATTCCGCAAAGTAACGCCTGAAACAATTAATTATACAAAAACTTGCAGGTACATTTTTGTTACGCGATTCTGCGCAAGAGGAGCACTTGTTCTCTGTCTCGTTCAGGAAGTATGGCCGCTCTCTTCACGCGCGCATCGAGCACTTCGAACACAAGTTCAGTTTCGACAGCCACGACCCGGCCGTGTTCTGCGCCAACACTGTCACCGGATTGATCGAGCATTATAAGGTATGGCCTTTATTTATTTATTACGCCTACCTACAAATTTACACCATACATACAATCCCTACTAATATTATAAATGTGAATGTGAGTTTGTTTGTTACGTTTTCACGCAACAACTACTCAACCGATCATCATGAAACTTTGTACACATATTTTTGGAGATACTAGAAGTAACATAGGATACTTTTTATTAAAAATAATAATAATTTTTACCTTAGTTTCTAAATGACTATAGTTAGTATGATCTCTGATACTTATTTAATGACTTAAATGCGAGCGAAGCCGGGGGTAAAAGCTAGTATATTATAACAGGTGTACTATTATACAAACTAAATGAAATTTTAATTATAAGATAGTACAAGCTCGAGATGATAAAGGGATAGATACTACGCTTGTAAGGAAATTACAAAAATACATAGTTTAGATCAGTATGTCCCAACTTTTTTTGTCCCATGCCCCACCTGAGTCTTTCTAAAATTCTTATGCCCCCCTTATGTAACCAAACACCCATTTGATATTTTAGTCTCGTCAAGCGAAATTATACCTAATAGTTATTTACCGCAATTATCTAAGATTTTGCTTTTTACGTTAAATTTGGCACCGAAATCTAGTATTGCATTTAAATGGCCCGAAGCGAAAGGGTTAAACTCGTGTCGAGTCCATTTTCGAATTGCTCACCTGTGGGGCGTGGGACCCACTTTGGGAAACACTGGTTTAGATGTTACATAATAATGAAATTAAAAAAACAAGAACCAAATAGATATGAGATGGGGAAAAACACAATAAAAAATCAAAATTAAAACACTAGTTAGTTAAAGATAGTTAGTATTCAGATGTTTCCTGTATTTTGGCTTGAGTATTCAATAACGATGCTCATAATCATGTGATTGTTTCAGGATCCGTCGTGTGTAATGTTCTTCGAGCCGATGTTGACGGCGCCCCTGCCACGTCAGCAGGCCTTCAGTCTCCAACAACTGGCGCGGGCGGCCATCGTCTCGCACACGACATACGACGGTAAGGCCTGAAAGGGTGTAGGCTCCATTAGTTTATTTATTTTACTTGCCTATAACTTTTCTTCATAAATATGTATTGTGTATATTTAGTTATTATTTTCTTTTCATTGCATCAAATATCGCTGCTTACACTGACATAGGTTAGCTGTCAGATAATGCCGAATTGTCTTTGTTGCATGTCACAATTGTAATAATTAAGATGTTATACAATTCAGTGTCAATAATATAATAATGAAATAAATTATAATTTATTATTTAGTTTCATTCACTGTTTCGAATCATTGAAGTACTCGTCTATTGAATAGAAGCATTTTAATGTCATGAGCTATATAGAAAGCTCGCCTATGTGAAAAAAAAAGTTTATTACAGTAATGCCCCGCTTTACGCGAGGGATATGTTCCGGAAAAAACTGAAATTCCCCCGACCATAGAGAAGTTGATGACTACATTATGTTTATACGCACTCTTTCGCGTAATTTAATAATAAATTTGAATTTCGCGTTATAGTGAAACCGTGCATAACGGGGTCGCGCAAAGCGGGGTATTACTGTATTATACTAGATATAATAAGCATATATTGTATTAATTCAGGTGTGGAGAGTCTCCCGTTGCCGCCGCGTCTGCGCTCCTACCTGAAGGAATACCACTACAGGCAGAGGATCCGCGTGCGCAACTTCGACGCCGACGAGGGCGCGCGCACCTACGCGCATGTGCACACGTAAGCGCCCTCTGCCACCGAGTCGGGAGTTGTGTTGTATCGGGTCCTATTAGCATGGCAGGTTATCTGCGAAAGTAGGTCATTGTGTAGTTCAGCGATTCTCAATCAAAGTGATAAGTTTCAAAATGTTAATATTTTTATTAATTTGGTGGCATACTTAGAATTTCATGGCAGACAAAAGTTGAGAGTCACTGGTGTAGATTCTTTTGTTGTTGTATTGGGTATGACAGAAACTGTGTGTAAAGTGGTCGTGGTCTAATGTTTGAATCTCTCAAAATTAAGCCAGTACCAAATGTAATTTTATTATAGGTACAGTATACCATCCTGGGGTAATGCCACCACTTTTAAGCAGAACCAAAATGTTAGTTCTAATTATGTTAATAGGACCTGACTCTACAAACATTATATTAGATACAACGTTTCGCAAGCTTTGCAGCTATCGTCGTCGTGGCTGTAATTTTCGGAACGTTTGTCTAAACTTCACGCCGTATGTCACTGTGGTGTTTGCGTGACAGGAGGGATGTAATCCGAGAGTGTTTTATTTATTAGCAAATATGTTTAAATGCATTATTAGCCTTTGTAGATGAATTACAATGTATAGTAGATTGTATTGCACTTGGTTGCTTTGCGGTGACTGCTCACAGTGGCCGGCATAGTGGGAGTTGCCGTGATCTTGTGCATTATTACAATGTTTTTTTGTATATATATAAATATATTAGAACGTAGTGATTGCCTTGTAGAGGAGTACAATGTAATCTCTATTTAACGACTTCCTATAACGTCTATTGCTTAATACAGCGGTTCTCAAACTTTTTTAGTGAAGGAAAAAGCCTTAATATAATTGTAAAAAAATTGATTTATATGTATTTATGCATTGCAATGTAATATTTAGTTGGAATATTTAAATGTAACCTTATAATCTCCCTTTGGTAGGTATTTTTTGCAGTATTTTAGCCCTAGGGTTCCGCGGAACACACTTTGGGAATGGCTGGCTTAATTGGTTGGTTTATCTCTCTATATAACATCGCAGCCACTCTAATACATAATTATTAAACAATTTCTAAGTCGCAGAAGTCGATAAGAACTGTGTATGTTCTTTATGATTTGCTAGTAAAGTTTTCTTCTCTCCATTTAACGACAACTCTCAATAAGTGTCGTTACGTAGAGTTTACATTGTATTTACATAAATTAGTAATAAGGTGTTAAAAATTTTTGTACAGTAATGCCTCGCTTTAGTCACTTTTAAATTCCCGCGACCATAGAGAAGTTGATGACTACATTATGTTTATACGAACTCTTTCGCGTAATTTAATAATTGAATTTCGCCTTTTAGTGAAACCGCGCATAACGGGGTCGCGTAAAGCGGGGTATTACTGTATTTTCTGAAGGTCGAAGTCAGATCAGCAAATAGTTTTTTTGTTATATATCAGAAGTAAAGGTATCTATAATTATTGCATAAAGATATACAATGTGTAGTGTATTGAGGGTAGTTCTCACTTTGCAAAATAAGTAGTGGCAATACAGTGTTGATATCGCATAATATTGGTTTACTATGAGATGGGAAAGTGTATCAATTTTTAAAGCTAGATTAAGCTTTGTGTATGTGATATGGGCATTAGGATTCCCATCGCACGCACGCGGTATGATGACTAATTAAATAGTGTTTTTGAGTGGGTTATATCTGTTCTTTTGCAATTTATATTCGAAGTAACTCTGGTAGAATGTATGGTTTCGTTCTTTACTGTATATAACGGGTGTCGCTGTTACGGATCTCTTGTTGCCTCGGACGGAGGCAGGGTGTGAATGCCTGGGTGTTTATTCATTGACGTGTGGAGCTGTGTTTATATTATGCTGCTTTCGAAGTGGTCACTTTAACTAGATATATGTAAATGAATGTTTGTCTGTATGTCCTTTATAGAATCGTAAACTATGATCTGTAGCGAAGTTGTTCTGCATGAGCTCACGAAGGTTTCTGAGTTGGTACGACCAATTTTCGACAGATGGCGCCGCTGTCATTGCAATGAGTTTCATATATTGCCGTGACAGTTCATGATGAACAAAATCAATGAAATGCAATAAATATTTGTGTAATGTCTTTCCTTCAAATTTATTTTTGTTGGTGACGTAACAACGCGCGCAGTGTGCAACAGCTAGTATTTTATATTGATCATCTTTGTAAATGGATTTTATTTTCGTCTACATCGTAGGTCTCCCTTAGTAGGTAATTTTTTCAGTATTGTCGCGGAACTTCCACAGAGCTCCTCGAGACACACTTTGAGAATGACTGGTCTAATGTAAACATGGCTTCTTATTGAAATAATTAATCGAACGTAGTGATTTTAGAAGCATAATGAAATTGTAAATTAGAACGTTTGTTTTATAAATAGTAAATATATATATATATTCTGTAATAAATATTATTTTAAGTAAATATTTAATTAAAATTTTTAAATCTCTATTTCTTGGTTTTATTTTCCTTCAAGTGACGCAGTTAGCGTTGGGCTGCGAGGTGTTCCATTTTCAAATTGCACAACAGGAATAGGCATGTGGACAGTATTAAAAAAAAATGATGAAATAATGATTTTAGTGGGAAAAAATGTTAAAAGTATTGCAATGCATTATTCAATTTTGTAAATTAAATTGAGATCATTAAGATTTTCAATAAAATAAAAGCATAAAATACTGCAATCGGCCATGTTCATTGAAACACCAATCAAGGCCCAGTAAATATGTCAGTGTCAAGGAAAGGGCTGTGTTGTTTTACTTCGTGTTCTGTTTAATTTTTACATCATTCAAGTTAGTTAACTCGTTGTTTGTTCGCTGTTTGGTGAAAAAATAATTATCTAACAATTGACAACAATGGAACAAGGATTTATTAACTCAAATAGCTCAAATTTGACCAGAATTGATTTGTTTATGTTGGGAGAGTTTCTAGCATCAAATAAAGACAAAAGTTTTATTTATAGTTTAATAAATTCTACACAACTCTTGTAAAGTTTGGAATTCATGTTTAACACGCGAAATATATTTAATAAATGTTATTTTGTTTTCTTCGTTCGTCAAATTGCGTGTATATCGGTCCGTGACGTCACATGCTGCCTATGAGCGTTTTCCCGCATAATTTAAAACCGATATTTAAAAACGCAATATTTAAGTAATATACTTAGTTTATTACTGAAATATTGTGTTTTTTCGGTAATATTAGACGCGTACCTGCATTATAGAAGGCAATTTCAAAACCTGTCCACATGCCTATTGTTTAAATTTAGAACGATTGAAAATTCCTTATTTGAAGGTTGTCTTTTGTGTGTTCGCTTGTTTTTAGTACACACACACAATTAGTGACGTACATAAATGATATAAAGACGTTTTTTATAAAACTAATAGAATTATCTAATTTCTCCATAAAATAAACTTTGCTTACAAACAATTTGGAAAGAAATGGTTCCTCATCTCCTTTTTTAAAGACCCAACTGTACACGTCTACCTCGAAACTATGCCATTGACCACAGACAATAACCATAGAACTAGTGGTCTACATTGTACCTATAACAACTTATTGACTTCACATTTATTATATAGAACCTCCTTTCAAATTTTTGAATTTAGACAATCTTTGAACATTAAAAATTACAAATATAAATTAAAAAACTATTTCATGGAAAATCTTTGAAACGACCTGCTTATAAAAATAAATAAAATAATGTAAAAACGGATGGCGGTTTCTCAAACCTACCCGTAATTATAAAATTATTATTTGTTTTTAATTATATTTTATATTATTCTGTTTTATATTAACATATTTTTATATTAATTTAAGTTATATTTAGAATGTAAGACGAATGTGCAGCGCCAAGACAAACCAATTGTAATATTTATTTGAAAATAAACGTTTTATTTATTTATTTATTATTCAGTTCGAGATTAATATCTCTTAGTAGAAGCTCACAATTTTGCTTTTGTCAAGCAAACATAGCGGACGACGTAATAAAAAACATACAACGAATTCAAATACCGCTAGCTAACTGTAATATTTAATGATTCTAGTTACATAGCGGTTAACTTCGACTATAAAGGCGGTCTCTCTCATATATAGGCTCCAGGTTTCAATCCCGTTTAAGACAAATATTTATTAATAATTGCAAGAGAACACAAGTATATACAGGATGTCCCGAAACTCAACGTCAAGCGGGCACTGGGTGATAGGCTAGGTCAGGGGTCGGCAGACCGCGGCTCTTGCCATGGGATTATCTGGCTCTTCTTACAATACAATAGTATATAATAAAGTTCATGTTGCGGCTCTCTGAAGGCATGGGAAAATCTACAAACTTAATATTCGGCTCATCTGGTTGATAAGTCTGCCGACCCCTGGGCTAGGTTATACCAGTACTGAAAACAATAAAATAAAAAATCTATGTTACTCGGATAAGTATAAATAGGATTTTGTTTTAAATTTGAAAATCGCCACCCTAGATCACATATCACGTACATCACTTGTCACTTATCTTTCCATAAAAATATATTATTAATTATTTACTTTCAAAAGGATATCATTTACAAAAGCGCATCTATTTGTAATCGTGTACTTTTCGTACTGACGACTTTGGTTTGTTAAGGGTAACTTGATATTACATGTGTTTACGACTTAGGGGCCATTCAAGTATTACGTAAGCAGATTTTTTACAATTATTTACCCCCCCCCCCCCCCCTTCACCTCCCCCTTGTCAGCAAAAGTAAGCAAACCTCTTCCCCCCCCCATGCTTACGTAATCATTGGTACCTACATTCCTTTTTCTTTTAATGTATTCTTTTTTTATCTCCCCTGCCTCCCTCAAGCGCTTACGTAATACTTGAATGACCCCTTAGGCTCGTGTTATTGTAGACTTGACATCGCATTTGTGTTGACCCCTTTGGCTGTGTTCCCCTGGATTCGATTATTTATGTTTCTACCAACTGTTTTGGACACCTGTATATGACCTACATAGGGCAGGGATGGCGAAATAATGGCACGCGACACAATGTTTTGGGCAAGCCACTGATCAGAAATTCATAATGCACTAAGAAAAAAGTGTGAAGTAAGTATTTTATGACGAGCGATTTGAATTATGCGTGTAATTAAACAAAATATATAATTTTTGTAATAAATTAAAAGTTTTCTGTTGATAGTATTTATTATTATTTTCTTAATAATCACAGTCAAAATGACCTCATTAAACATTTCTTTAGAAAAATTGGCACGTTAGTGTATAAAGCTTCGCGTATCCTGGACTAGGGTTGCCAACTCCAAAATTAAGTCTTCTTGACAAAACTCATTTCAACTTTTTTTCCGTGGTACTTTATGGTAGATACGTAATACGTGTGCATAAAAAATATATACTTAATTGTTATTATTAAGGTCCAGCAGTTACTACAATCAATCCAGCAATAAAAAATACGAGATGAATCAGATAAATATAACCACTTAATTATTCTTTGTGATTATGATTAAATAACTTCTTTAATAAAGTATTAATTTGTTTCCCTGACAGAGAGCTGAAATCCTGTCATCTGAGAACCCTGTATGGGCTCATATTCAGGAAAGTACAAGCTTAGTTTAAACTGTAATCATCTAGTCAGTATTTGAGTAGAATTTGCGCTTAAATCCCATTTCAATTTATCCAGTAATAAATATTTAAACACGACAACCGTTAGACAGTAATCAAAATAAAATAGTAATATGTTGCATATAGGTACTTGTATATCAAATATCTAGTTTAAACATTAATTTGCATTATTTTCTTTCTGTTATTTATATTTTAATAAGTAACCATTGAAACGATTTCTTATGAATGCGTGTAACAGAACGTAATGACAGCTAAGTGACAGTAGACAGTTGCAATGGATTATTATCATTGGTTAAAAATCACGCTAACAATGTTTCAAGCGTGTGATTGGTCTATTTTGTTTCGTACCACTGACTGACAATTTATGTTTTGAACTATAATCAATGAATCTATGCTTAATTGACAATGTGAACGTGTCATTAGCCAAGCTTTTGTATGTACATATATGTTTTCATATTTATACCTAGAACACGCTTCATACATTGCTTGTTTTTAACTTAATAAAATCCAGATGAAGTTAAGATAAACATGAATATAATAAAAAATACTTGTTTCATGGTTAACAATCACTTTTAACCTTGAATGTTTGGTAAAAATCACACCATTACTGCTTGCTTTACGTAAGCACTCGACTTACGAAAGTAACTTTAAAATAACAAATAATAATCAACTCTTTCTCTGCCTTTGTTTAGAATTTTATACAAACCCTTTAGAGCTCTCATGTAGAAGACTACGGTTCAAATTACTAGGTTCTTATTCTTCTTCTTGTATTTATGGCCTCAGATATCTATTAAAGACAATTCTGCCAATGTCGAGTATTCGGGAAACAGATTAGTACCATATATGTGAATATATTAATTCGCGAATAACCAGTCTTGACGTAAAACATTGCTCAAAGATGTTTGGTCTAATACAGCGGTTCTCAAACTTTATTGGCGAAGGAAAAAGCCTTAATATAATTATAAAAAACTGATTTATATGTATTTATGAATAATCATATCGCAATGTAATATTTAGTTGGAATATTTAGATGTAACCTTATAATCTTCCTTTGGTAGGTATTTTTTGCAGTATTTTAGCCCTAGGGTTCCGCGGAACACACTTTGAGAATAGCTGGTCTAATAGTACCATTGTAATAGATTTATGTATTCACTTTTTAACAATTAAAGGAAGCAATGTATAGGTACAATATGCACTATATGCGTATTGTCAGATAGTTTAGTACGAGCGGAGTAATGCACTAAAAAGAGCGGTAGTGCGAGGTCACGTTTCTCATTAGTAGTGCCTTGATCACTTCAGTTGTTGTTTTCCGTTAGAAGTAGTGGTCGTGTTCACTTATATCGTGTTTTTTTATAGTTCTTTTAAGGTAAGTTTTAATACTAGTGATTTTTATATGAATTGTAATTAAAATTAAGTTATTTAAATGATGTTTTATAGTTTTGTATCACTTATTTTGTTGTGAATTTGCTGTATTTTATTATCAAATCAAAGTTGTATTGAACATAAAAAAACCATTTAAATTTTCACATACTAATGCCAGTATTGGAACATATAAGGCGATTATGACCGAAGATAGATATTTTAATTAAATAATAATATAAAATTTTATTGGTTATATTTAAAATACAATGAAATAATAATTATATCAATGGTTTCTGAGATACTCAATACAACAACGAAGAATCTACACAAACAAACTATGCACAATGACAACTTTAAATCGCTTTGTAAAATTGTAATTTTATACATCCCACCTTGTCTCGGAAATGTACTGAGGGTCGAGTACGCACAGTGGCGTAACTACTAATGAGCTAGATGGGGCAGTGCCCCGGACCCTGGCGTACAAATCTATAAATAGAACTAGTGAAAATTTTCCCCACATTCGGAATATAAATAAATCAGATTCCAGGAACGCGACTTTAATAATGGCAATTTTCCCCTGTATTCTTAGTTTAGTAAGGTAAAAGACCCAGTTATTGACACTGACCCAGTTTCTGACACTTTTCACTTTAATTTCAATTTTAAAAAAAATTGTTTCTTATATAAGTTAATTAATATTTTCAAAATTAAAATAATTTAATTTAGTACTGATTTTATAATAGCAATAGTTATAAAAAAAACAACTTTATACAAAAAAAATGTTATTTAACGCATATAATCTGTTCAAGAAATCGCCAACTTATTTTTAAAATAAAACATTAGTGATTCACATTACATTTTTTATAAGTTATCCTATGATAATCTTAGAATCACTCTTAAAGTGTCAGAAACTGGGCCCTTTACCTTATACGAGTATAGTGTAGTTGGGGCCATAGTTTATGTTTTGCCCCAGGACCTTTGATTACCTAGCTACGTCACTGAGTACGCATCTAACATATTTACCTGATTTAGAACTAGTGGTCGTTTGCTACTATCTAATCTAATTTTGCACATTCTTTCGTACAATTATGACGATCGTATCCCGAAAACAATCCCATCTATTGTTCTTCAAAACTTGTATTAGTCATACAGTTATTTGAACTGAGGAATAATATTTTTTAAGTCTACATACAAAATTACATTAATATAGGTATTCCTCGTTTTACGGCAGTCGAAATTTTGACAGCATTCCTCGTTTTAACGGTCTAAGATTCGTTTTACGTCGCGGGCAGCGGTGGAGGGAGTTGACGAAGGAACGCAGTGCTAACTACAACTTTTCCCTACAAATATATCGAAAAATGTGTCTCGTTTTAAGTCGTTTCGTTTTACGTTACTATTCTCTGGTACTTAACATAACTTAAAACCGACGACTGCCTGTACACTTATAAAAAGGATCTATACTGTTAACCTATATTTGATAGCATCACACGACTCAATGTAATTGAAAACATAAAAAATTAAAAATCCCTATGTATTATTAGCCGTAGCCAAACCCCTAAACCAGTTATTCTCAACCTTTTATTTGTTGTGGCACACTTTAACGATTTCAAAATTTGGGGGCACACAAAAAAAAGATAATTTTAAATTTTTAAAAATCTTATTATTTAATAATATTAACATTATTGAGAATTATGTGACTTATGAATTGTTATTTACTTTTCTTCTGAATGAAATTTTATGTACAGACTACGATTGGCGAGTTTCTTGTGGTCTTCTTCTCGTCATACGCCTTTCCGAAGCCATTATAGATTCTGACGATGAGCAAGCGCAGGCCTTTAGTGCCTATGCTAATAAACGATTTTCATTTCATTATTATATATCTAAAAATTGGCGGCACACAAAGAATCACGTTCCTAAACTACACTTACGCCATCTAGTGATACTTTTTAACAACATTGTTAAGTTTTAAACAATTGATGAAAATAATAATTACAGTATAATCTCACTATTAAAAACCGGAGGGTGCCGGATTATTGGAATGTTCGGATTATTGGAATGTTCGGATTACTGGATTATAGTGAAAAGTCATAGGTAATGAATAAAATAAAGCATTTCATAGAGGGAATAAATGTATGTAATGTATTGAGTTTGCGAAGCGCACAGGTGTAGAGGGGCGAAGGTGCCGGATTAGTGAGACTATACTGTATAAAGCATGTAGATATAGTTAATATGGAAAATAACACCTGCTGTATTCGACTATATTTAAGCCCGTTCTCAAGCTAAAAGACCAGATAAGATAAGACGCACTCAGCCTTTTCGCATTGCCCTCTCGAAATCTTCCTCGCAAACATTTTGATAAACGCCGACAAGGGAGAGTCGTCGTCAAAACAACTAGCAATCAATCATTACCGTTTTTTTTATGTAAGTAAGTTACTTTGTGTATGTTTATTTACTTGTCGATATCATTTGTATAAAAAAAACTAAACATTATTGTCAGTGGAGAAGCGAGGGTGGGGGAGGGGGGCAGAGGGGGGGGGGGGGGGCTCGATAATTTTTATTTTTATTATAATTGTTTTCTACTACTAATTTAACAAATGAAATGAAATGAAATGAAAATCGTTTATTAGCATAGGCACTAAAGGCGTGCGCTTGCTCATCGTCAGAATCTATAATGGCTTCGGAAAGGCGTATGACGAGAAGAAGGACCACAAGAAACTCGTCAATCGTAGCCTGTACATAAAATAATTAACAAAAAAAAAACTGAATTTTCATTCAGAAAAAAAAAGTAAATAACATTACATGAGTCACATAATTCTCAATAATACATAATTCACAAGAATTAAAATTAGATCAGATCCACGGTGCAACCACACAGGTATCAGCCCACAATAATATGAAAACTATGCCGGTGAGTAGCAAAGAGAGAAGCATGGCACACAGGAGTAGACCGCCCCCGACAAATAATATTATATGGTTTTCGAATTTGGGCGCTAAAAAGCGCTACATCACTGATTATTGTGATATTTACTTTAAACGATTCCGGCTTACTGTACGTATCGCGTTTGTTTTTGTATTAGTTACGCCCATCATTGGAAATACTAAGGTGTAAAAAAAATTAATTATTTACCTATATAATGTACGTGACTTGAACACATTACACATGCTATAATAATAATAATAATAATATTTATAGAAAAATTAAACGTATAGCGAAGGCGGTCAGTGAGTAAACCACGCTCATTGGTCCAGTAAAACAGCGGGTTACGCCATCTGATATGTGTCACGTAGTCGAGCTTTTAGATTTTTTACTTTACTCAGTTATTGTAATGGGAATCAATTATCTGTAGGAACATAGAAGATACTCAATTATAGTCGGTCGTAAATTGCCCATAATACTATACAATTTTTTTGAATAACTATAAAATATAATGGTTCTCGAAACGATTATATATTTACTTCGCTCGCATTTAAGTCATTAAATAAGTATCAGAGATCATTTCAATAGAAATTAATCAATGTTATTCCAAACAGCTGAAACTATAGTCAATTGGAAACTATAATAAAAAATATTTTTTAAATAAAAAGTATCCTATATTACTTCTAGTACCTCCACAAATATGTGTACAAAGTTTCATGATGATCGGTTGAGTAGTTGTTGCGTGAAAACGTAACAAACAAACTCATATACACATTTATAATATTAGTAGGGATAGTATTTTATTTATTTATTTATTATTTAAGAATAATAAATAATATGGTTTTCGATGGTCCCACACTAGGCATTGCCTGTCACGTGGGACCCAAGTTTTATATATAGACTACATTTAATAATATGAGGAAAATGGCGGCCTATAGAGGTCGCTAGATTTAAATATACAAGTCCATTTTAACATACTTAAGAAGCGCGAGTTTTATTGTTTAAAAATTCAATTATTATCAGTCACGTGCGGATACTTTCACCAACTTAAAACTCTGTACCGGTATTCGATAGGAAAAATCTCACTTTTGGTTTTAGAAAACACATGAATGCCAGTCACGGCTTCATTCAACCATTGTACCAATATCCACGAAAAAGCTTAGGAACGCAAAATTGTCCCGTTTTCCAACGTCTTTAACTACATCACGTTGCAAAAAGTAACCGAATGGAATAATCTAAGGTGAATTATAAATAAAAGCCAAGAATTTTATTCTTACTTGAAATCGTAACAAAAATATGAAAATAACTGAGTATTTGTATAAAGAGTGGTAGGCAGACTGATGATGGCATTAGCCCAGTATGTCGTCCTGGGGTAGTACCACCACTTTTAAGCTACACACCTGTGAAGTGACCTAGTAGCTGGGATAACGAGAGGAGTGTGCCCTGTCAATTTGGACAGAGCACATTTGTATCCTCAAGCCGACATAGTGGGGTCGACTGTTGTCTATGCTCATGGACCGCACTCTAGCTTAACATCAGGCGGAGTGTGGTCATATGCTGGGTTATCAATAAAAAAAAATTACTTTTTTAATTTGTAATAAATATTATTCTGATAAATAAAATAAAACTTAATAAAAATGAGGTTTTTTTCACTATAAACTTACCAATTAATCTAAATAAACCAATGTTTTGAGTGAAAAAAATAAATGGTCATGTTAAGTATACTATACCTACGATGCCTCCGTTTATTTCCAGAATAATCTTTAACAATATTAAACCTTAAAAATAAATATTTAAAAAACATTATTTATTTAAAATGATTCAAAACAGTTAATAATGTATACAAAAACTAATATTACAATCAAAATAATCGTAGGTTTCCTTGAAACGCTAAATAAAGCAAAAAAAAAGGAACGAACAATGGCGTCACCTATTTGTGAAATATCATCACGATTTTGCAAATGAACTAGGCACTTGTGAGGTCAAATGTAATAAATAGATAAGTGAGTGGGAAAATAATTATATAATATCTATTTATATTTAAATATTTGAAGATAATAAGTTATTTGGTCAGCGAATTTCATATTGGTGTTGTTATTATAGTTCGGCTCTTCACCGGTAGGTTCGTGTCAAGAAAAAATATTAACGATTTATCAAACAAAATTAGTTTTTAATTAAAAAACAAATCAACATAATATTTAATGTATAAACGGAATCTGCGTGATGATATTTGAAACTATCGTCAAACTAGTGAGCTGATTAATTTTTTTGTTATTTATATTTGTCCACATGGATCGATGACAATGCAATAATTTAATAACAGCTTCCCATTATCCTTATTAGGACCGCCAGGATTTATAAATTATTTAGTGTAGTGGAGTAAAAGAGATAAAGCTAGCGCGCGTGTTTTTTTAGTTTTGGAAACTATTTAATTAAGTTTTATTAGTCATAAAAGCACCATAACCTGATTTTGTTAGTGTTATAATTTGAGATATATATATTTATGTTAGTTTTTATATTCTCTGTATTTTTTGTTCACACTTTTTTGTATGTTTGGGTTAGTTTCACGCTTCGTCATTGTTTTTTAAATATATAATATTTAACTCGTAGTAAGGCAAAAGCAAACATAACAATAACATGATATATAAATAAAGGAAAGTGCATACTTACAATTATCATAATTATCAGGTCGACGCACGACATTTTGACCCGAATCTTCCATTATAGTGTATCATGTTATCATGCCACACGGAACATGGAGCTACGTTGAAATACCAATATGGTATAGGTATATCGAATTACCTCCTTTGACTTAAATAATATACGAGTATATATATATTATACCGGCAGTTGGTAATGTTATTAAATAAAAGCAGACACAAGTTACACGTAAGAGATCTGACATTCATTGAGATTGTTTATTTTGATTTTGAGTTATATACTAAATTTACGCGAGGGATACGTTCCGGAAAAAATCGCGTTAATTGAAATTCCCGCGACCATAGAGAAGTTGACGACTACATTATGTTTATACGCACTCTTTCGCGTAATGCGGGGCAATTGAGCGCGAAATTTGAACTATAATATTTAATTGTTATCGTCTTAGGTGTAATCGTTTCGTCGACAATTATATTTTATTTTTAATGTAATGTTATAAAATGGGCTAAATTTCGTGACATCACATTTCAAAATATAATATATCCAAGTATTAGAACTTTATTTCGTTAATTTTCATACGTATGTTTGATTTGATGTTGATTTTATTGAAAACAGAACTTAAATGGAAAAGAAATTTTATAATTTCTAGGTGTAAAATTGCAAAATATGTGACGTCAGTAGGGGGGGATGTGTATGGCCCCTTACATATTTTTTTATTGAGAATTATAGCTTATGTTTCGTTGTAATACTTGAGTTTAAGACACGTCATCATTTATGAGATAATATTGTAAAGAAACTTGAAAAGGTTGTGTTTGCCGCATCCATTAATTCTATTTTAATTATTTAACTCCTCGGTCTAATTAGTGCATTGTTACTGTTATTTTTTATTGATATAAATCCAGTTTCTGCTGCTCTCTTGTTGTGTAATGTTAGTTAGTACTCTGTGACGAGAATTATTAAAAAAGTAAGGCATTTCAATTTACTCATCTATACTAATATTATAAAGAGGAAAAATTTGTATGTTTGTAACGAATTGCCTCAAAAACTACTGGACCATTCCAATGCTACATTATCACTGATCAATATAGGCTATATAAATTACAGGAAAAAATTTGGGAAAAAAGTAATTAGTAGACATCCTCTAAGAATTTGTGGAAGGCATTTTCTGTTGACTGAAATATGAAACATTATTAAACTTCATAGTACTTTATATATTCATTACTACGCAGACGAAGTCGGGGGCAACAGCTAGTATTTCATAAAAACAAAGGGATCGTTGCCCAAGCAGTCTTAGAGCTCAAATACAAACTTATTTTTGGTTAAGTTTTGCTAAAAAAAAATTGTTATGAATCAAAAATACATTAAAATGGTCCTCAGTGATAATTAAGTTTTTACTAATTTTATTTATACGTCGTTATTGCTTATTAAATAAAAAATAATAATTCAAGCCGGGATTTGATTCATCAAGTAGTTCATAGTTGTTTTAGGTCTGGGTTTTACATGTTTCTCTTGTCTCGCCGGGTTTGGGTTTACTAATTAACTTCGCCTGAGTTCTATAGCATTTGAAATAACTACTATTATCTAAAAGTGCCGTGTGAATTGTTTTGTTTCGCTTTTTACAATCAGTATATGGGTCATTTACAATCGAAAGTTGCTTTATTCAGTTTCTTTCGCATGTAATTGTGCTTGTAGGTTATTTATATTGTTTGAAAGGAAAGTGACATATGTAACCATATAAACAAAAACAAAACAATGTACTTCTTCTTTTATTAATGGCCTCAAATGTCAAATGAAGACAATTCTGTCAATTTTATACACACATATGTTATTAATTTGACGTTTATTGTAACCATTGTGCAATCTGATCTATAAATTGTTATTTACTTTTTTTCTGAGTAAAAATTCACTTTTTTTATTATTATTTCATATACAGGCTATGATTGACGAGTTTTTTGTGGTCTTCTTCTCGTACAAACGCCTTTCTGAAGTCACGGTAGAGTCTAATGATGAGCAAGCACTTCAGTGTCCAGTATTCAGACAACAATTTAAGAAATCTTTAAAAGAATGTTATCTCTCTTCCTAGTATTTATGTATTATAGTATTATTATTGTCATTATTAGCTTATGTATGTAGGCTTATGAAAGGCGTCGACCATACCATTAATATAATTAATAATGAATAAATAATTACTACTTAAATTTACTAATGAATTTAATCACGTAATTTTGTTTCAGAATAAAATGAAGCTGTTTGTGTTTGTCGTGTTAGCAGCATGCGCTTGCGGGGCTTTTACGAAGAGGGTCAAGAAAGCTGATGACAAGGTGATTCACTATTTATAAATTAAGCTCCGTATTCAAAAACTACTCGAGCACAGATTCACTTAAGAGACAAAATAGACCAATCACACGTTTGAATTATTATTGACGTAGTTTTTAACCAATGATAATAATCCATTGCAACTGTCTACTGTCACTTAGCTGTCATTACGTTCTGTTACAAGCATTTATAAGTTACTTATTAAAATATTTTTGATATATAAGGTATATGCAACATATTACTATTTTATTTCAATTTTGATTGTAAATAATTATTACTGAATAAAATGGCGTCCTTTCTAAATACGGGCTTAAAAATAAACATATGTTTTAAGGTGAAAATAGCGGTGTATTACGAATCGCTCTGTCCAGACAGCAAGAAGTTTATCACAACTCAATTAGCACCTGTCTGGAAAGATTTGAGAGGAGCAGTCAAGGTTAAACTTGTACCATACGGAAAAGCTACAGTAAGTACAATATAACGTGTAATTTGGTTCTTGTTTTTTATTTATTTTCATTATTATGCAACATCTAAATTATGTATTTTTGTATCACCCTTTATCACCTTGAGCAAGCCATCCTATCCTATAATTAAAATTTCATTTAGTTTATATTATAGTAGTCCTTTTTATAATATGTAGTTCTAATGTAATTTTGTAGGTAGGTGAAATAAATAAATAAATAAATAAAATAATGGAAATATATTTAAGTCCAAAACCTAGTTGAAATTAAAAATATAAGTGTCAATTAGTATTTGGCGCGCTTTTCAGTTTGTAAGAATGAAATAATATTTTTGCATTGTAATATTCCAGCATGAGAAAGTCGATGGCAAATGGAAGTTCACATGCCATCATGGCGTCGAAGAATGTAATGGAAATAAGGTAACTAAAATATTATTTACAGATCGTATACAGCTGTTCTAATTTATACTACTTCTAACTTTTAATGTCCATGGTTTATGTTAGGACGCAGGATACCTTTTACGACTTGTAAAACAATTATTTTATTGGATAATAATTATTTATTACATTAAAAATTAAGAAGCATGTTAATATTGTGAACAGGGTACAAAACAATTAAAACACTTAAAACACGCACTGCTAACGGAAAACCAACTTAACTCCAGTAACCAAGATGGCCGACCACCCTTACCCTAACGGAAAAACTAGTGTTGCCATTTTAAAATTTGTCGTAGTGTTACAAACTTCTTAAGTTTGTTATACAAATATTATACCAGTGAAGAGTATTAGAGTTGTAAAATACCACATTTTTGGCAATATTTAACTAGATATTAATTTTTTTAATGCTTCGTTGTAACATGGGTTCAAAAATAGTTAACCTTTTAAATTGTTTCTTTTTGTTGTATATTGTTTATCGCATATTATTGATTGTCTAGCAATTGTCTGGCAGTTGGGTTGTAACCAAAAAGTAACCAGATGGCATTTTAAAATAAGGTTTATTGAAGTAATTACGAATACAAAATACATACTTCTTGTAAACTATAAAATGAAAAACACTAGTTTAGAATAATAGTATTTATTTTACAGATCCAAGCGTGCATCTTAAAAGACAGCAAACTTGGTGACAGCGAGAAGATCGACATGGTCGTCTGTCTCATGAATCAAGCCAATCCTGACAAGGAATTGGAGACGGTGAGATCATTTGTGCTATTTGCGGAATATTGCAACGATTGTAGCTGTCTAGTCTATGCTTTGAACAGTAGAGTTTAGTAATTGGGCTCCAATAGAGCGCTTTTACTCATCAAAGCTGCTGTATACTGGCATTGTCCACTTACATACTAATGTCATTATAATATATAATAAATCTACTATGATGTAGAGAGTTGTCTTTGGTCATTGTCAGTGGAGCAGCGAGAGGGGAGGGGTCAAGGGGGGGTATGGTCTGCAAAACAAAAAATTACTGGATTATTTTTATTATAATTACTTTATTTATTAATTTGCGAGTATATTCTACATATAATGTTATATAGTTTTCGAATTGATAGGAGTTAAGCTTGTTACGCCACTGGTCATCGTGATTTTCACTCTGTTCTCCGCAGTGTCTCCGACAAACAGGGCGCAGTGATGAATTCAACAAGATCAAGACATGCGCGGAGAGTGAGCAAGGCGACAACCTGCTTGCCTTGTTCGGTGACAAGTCCGATGCGCTGATGAAGCCACTGCAATCTGTGCCCACTATTGTCATCAACGAGGTATGTCGACATTGAAGCCTTCATCTCAGGCCTTTACAATTACTGGTGTGAAGTAAAAATTGAACGAGATTGAACACAGGCTGCGGGATTGGAAGCCCTAATAGAGATATATGCTTGGACATTATAGTGATTATATTTAATTCTCTGACATTGGTTTTCAGAAATTCGAGAGCTCGTACCAGGAGGAGGCGTTCAACAATCTGAAAGCCCTCGTGTGCCGTGTCTCCACCAAGACCCTTGAAGCATGCAACTAAATTACTTTTATAACCTGTCTTCATATAAATAAGTTTTAAAAGGGAACAAAATATGTTATTAGCTTGGATATAATGTCATGTCAAAACCGTCATAGAGCGACGGTGATCTATGGTAGTAAATGTCTTTGTTTATGGTCATAGTAAAGCGAAAGAGGAAAAATAAGAACACAACAAATGCAAATCAGATTTATTCACAAAACAATATGTACAATTAAAAATAACAATCGAATATCACCCATATTTTTATTTCTATTAAAATTAAGTTTTAATTAAAAAATAAAACAATTAAATAGTATTTTATTTTATTATGTTACTAATATTGAGTTTCTCTAATTAATTGCTAATTATTAATTTAATTCTTTTTAATACATAAATTACACGAGTAATTATATCGACAATTTTACTCGCACATCCCTACTGTCAGTATTGCCAGATGTAAATATGAAAACACTTGAACATACGTTGAGTATGACCGCAACCGCATGTACTTTATGCAGCAGTCATTTGACCCATCACTATAAAGCGTAGTTTGTGTCACCATTCATATATAAATGAATGAATTGAATGCCCTAAAGTTATTTCACGATTCTCGCTTTGGAATTTAGAACAGTGTTTCCCAACCTTAGTGTTTCTAAAATTCTTTTGCACCCCCTTATGTAACCAAACACCCAGTTGATATTTTAGTCTCGTCAAGCGAAATCATATTTAATAATTATTTACAGCAATTATTTAAGAATTTGCTGTTTTCGTTAAATTTGGCACCGAAATCTAGCATTGCATTTAAATGGCCCGAAGCGAAAGGGTTAAACTCATGTCGAGTCCATTTTCGAATTGCTCCCCTGTAGGGCGTGGGCTACACGTTGGGAAACACTGGTTTAGAATAAAACTCATACTGGCCCTGACGATACAATTATATATCAATTATTGATATATGCAATTGATCGAATGACAAATGCAGTATATTATGATCATTCTTTGACTATTTTACTAACAATTGACAATAACAATACATTTTTTATATATAAAGAAATGACAATTGCTTATCGTTATAGTTTAAAGCCCATGTTCAGAAACGACGCGCGAGCATAGATTCACTAATTACAGTTCATAACTTCAAATGTCACCTAGTCGTACGAAACAAAATAGACCAATCACACGCTTGAAACATTGTTGACGTGATGTCTGACCAATGATAATAATCCATTGCAACTGTCTACTGTCACTTAGCTGTCATTACGTTCTGTTACACGCATTTATAAGAAATCGTTTCAATTGGGTATTTGATATGCAACATATTACTGTTTTATTTTGATTACTGTCTAATGGTTGTCGTGTTTAAAGGTTTATTATTTATTAGTAAATAATGATTACTGCATAAAATGAAATAAAATGCACTCAAGTAATGATCACAGACCAAACCACGCCCGAGCGTTATTTCTGAATTCAGGCCCCAGCCATACTCATTGTAAATCATTTTCGAGTATTATCTCTATTTGTAAATCTCACCTTTTATATAATTTCATTACAGGAATGTAGCACAATTTATTGACTTAAAATTTAATCTGAAATATTTTTAAAATCGTAATCGCGGGACAGAGAAGTGCTATATCGCCGTCCCGCTCGCACACACACACACACGTCCAGACATCTTATACTAAAATTAATATATATGACTATTTAAATTTTTACATATCATTTCAACTGAATAAAAACATACTAAAATAACTTTTTCATTCTGTAACATTGAAAGATTAGAAATTATGTAATATAAGATTTGCACTATAGATAAGAGAAAAAAAATCGGTTGTCTGTAAAGTCGGTTTACTGACGATAGTTGAACGTGACAACGTCTTAAGCCAACAACAACAACAACAACGCCAATTGTGCCTCTTAGTCGCTCGTTCCGCGCTCTCGCTTGCACTTCAAGCCTTACATGGAACGCCTCAGAGCGAGGTAACGCCGCATGAGTCATGTTTTTTCGTGCGTGCAGCCGGCTCAATCGAATTATAAGACGTTGTCACGTCAAAAACTGCAGCAGTCCATACAAATGAATGAAAAAGTATTTCAAATTGAAGAAGAAAGACCAGTTTTGCTTCCAGAACGATATATACATACATAAAAGGAACTTAACCTATGTACTGGGTTTTAAAGCGACATTAAGTAAATCACAAGATTGCAATGATCCATTGAGTTCATTATTATTATTATTATACTAATAATTCTGACATATGTTTACAAATTTATTACAGACAAACAATAAACACGTGGTGAGAACTACAAAGTCGTTACTTTGCATTGTTTGTTTGTGTAGATTATCTCAGAAACCATTGAGATAATATAATTAGAGATGCACCGAATAGTGGTTTCGTCGAATAAACATTACCGAAACGGATATTTGGTTTACCATTTCATTGTTTTGCCACGTAAACAGTGGGCTTATCACGAATTTAGTCTGGCTTTCGAATCGAGCTGTCACAAGTAAAACGGATCCGTTAGCAATCGGGATCATGAATTTTTACTAACGACTAACGAGCACTAGCAACCTATCAAATGAACGAAAGATCGAGACGTTCGAAAATTAACAAAAAGTATCTAAAATATTGTAGTTCCAAATCCGCGCGCGGTGGCGCTGCTCAAATTTCCATACAAATCGCTTGAAGCGAACTCGGTTCGAAAGCCAGACTAAAATTCGTGATAAGCCCGCAGGTTCTAAAATATACGCTACGTGTCGCTGCTGGCTAGATCGATCTCTGAAGTGATTCCCCACAATAACTCTATACAACTTTGTTCCAGTGTCTATTATTGTCAACTTGTCACTTAAGTGTGTTCATTAAAAATTTTAAATATAATTGAAGGTTACTTGCTTTATCTATTAGCTTTACTCAACACATTCTTCGTAGGATTTCTTTGATGTATAATATTATACAACATAAAGCTTACATAGAAAGTTTTGTCTTCTATTTCTATACCGTGTCGTGTAATCAACAAAATAAAAATACTCAAACTTAATAACTCGATAATAATAATATTCGGCGCATCTCTAGTTATTATTATATTCATAAGATGGAGAGACATTAGTTCAATTATCAAAATGTTTGAGCATATGTTTGTTCCTGCTGCTCTTGGTGCTGTATGACTTCTGGCAGACCCGGCACTTGTACCTCTTTCTGTGCATCTTCTCATGCTTGCTGAGGATGCCCTTGTCTATTGTTACATATTTACAGAATTCGCATTTCAATTGGATATGGTTATCTAAGTGATAGAGCAGCACAGAGACCGTCTTGCTCACATACGGACACAAATGGCACTTCACTTCTGCGTCATCAGCCTCGTGCGACACCACATGCTCCCGGAACTCTTTGGCATCGCTCGACACGAAGTCGCAGAACGGACAACTGGACACGACGTCCGGGTGCGTCCTGAAATGCAGGTAGTGCTGGTTGATGTCGTTGGTTTTGAACGTGCATAAAGTGCAGCAGTATTTGAACGCGAACTCTTTGTGCTTCGTTTTGTGCTTGTTTTTGATTGTCACGAGTGGCACGTTCTCTTCATCTGTCTCGTCTGATACTTCAATGAGGTCGTATTTGGGCTCTTGCAGTATCACGTCGTCTTCGTCGCTCGTCACCAACTCTATGACTGCGACGGGTGTTTTATCACGTTCTGGTGTACTGCAATTAAGTATGCTATATAATATAAAACCTACCTACAAAATTACATTAGAACTGCATATTATAAAAAGGACTACTATTATATAACTGATATATGAAATTTTAATTATAGGATAGGACAGCATGCTCGAGGTGATAAAGGGATATATACTACACTTCTAATAAAATTACAAAAATAAAACAAAACAAGAACCAAATAGATGTAAGGAAGGGAGGAGAGAAAAAAAAATTTAATCCAGAGTAATTCCACTTACTTATCATGTTGGGAGAGATCAATGCTGGCTTCGATGACAGGTTCGTTCATCATAAGCAATGACGGATCAATGGACACTTCCAACTTTTCCACATTCAACTCAGTATCAACGGGAACCACTGGCTCCGGGTGCTCGTTGAAAGAAATCGGATTTGACTGAAACATACACAAACACTTTAAGAGTGATGATGGTCTACTGAAAATGACTACCAGCCTACTCCAGCATTCTAGTCATAACACTCAGTCACAGATTGGAAGTAATTGTACAATGTTCTTATAATATAATATAGTACTTGTTGGCGATCGCAACCTCCTTTTGGTTATTATAAACTAGAATAAGTTTTATAAAAAATACGACTGTATGAATGTCAGTCCAAATAAAAAACTGAAAAACAAAAGTGAATTTTTCCTTTACATGGACTCAAATATATTATATATTGCGAAATAGGCAGCAATATTTGGTCATATATGCACCGACCTTTGGTCACGACTGCCCAAGCAGCGGGCCACCATACTGGGTCAGTTGTAGTTAGTGTCCCCAGCAGCAATAGTACTTTTTATTATATTAGCATACATATGAGCCACAATACCTTTATAGCCCTCCCCCA